>WKFP01015537.1:625163-653696 GCA_011057875.1 Pterocles orientalis | reverse complement strand
CTCCGCCACGGTGGCCTCTGTCCTGCCCTGTGACCTCCATCTGGATCCTTCAGTCCGGTGTACCCAGTTGCAGGGTAGAAAGAGGCCACCGTGCTGCATTGCAGCCACAGAGGTGTTTCCCTGCATCCCTGAGCCCAGGAAAGAGCCGTAATCCCTTGCTGCAGCCTGGCAGCACGCCTGCTTCCTCAGTCACAAAGCCAGGCAAGCCAAGTGCTTCCCCAGGGGAAGAATTCACAGACAAAACACTTCCCAGGTGCTTCCACCCTCGGGACATGGCTGTTGCAGCCCTTGCTGTGCTGTGCCCCTGCCATGCCCAGGCAGCAGCAGCATCCCCAGCCGGCAGGGCCAGGCTCACCCCAGCAGAGCTCTTCCCAGCTAGAGGGGACAGGCTTCAGTTGCTCAGTCCCTGCAGCTTTTATTACTGCAAAATCTCTCCCAGCTGCTTGATGTACTTTCAGCTGGTGACAGTATGTCCCCCATCCACCTCCACCTCCTCCCGAGGGCTGCTCTGGGCTGAGACACCTAAGGAGGTTATACCATAGGGGGTATATGTGTGGCACCCCACTGCTGCCTGCCTCATAGTGTCACCACCTGGGCAGCTGCCTGGCCACAGTCACCCTGGGCCAAAGCATCCCTGCCAGTCTGGATCACAAAACCCAGGGCTGACCCATCACCTGCAATGATCCAAGAGGGATTTGGGCTGGACCAGTCCAAAGCATCCCCGGCTAGCTACAGCCTCACACCTGAGCCATGCAATGAGTTACGCAGCCGTCTCTTCTTGTGCTGGGAAATCCAGAAAGGAAGAAAGTCAACATCTCCAAGCCAGCGGAGGTTGCTAAGTGACAACAGTGCTTGTTTCTCTCCCGTGCTTACTTTGTGAAGGAAGGAAGTGAGGAGTAAGGGATGTAAACACAAGTATATTGCCAAAACACTCCACAGAGACACAGTTGCCAAACATGTACATTAGCTGCCTGTTTTGGCTGCCAGGAGAGACAAATATTTACTACACATCAATTATTCCAGCCTCAGAGCATTTTTACCTGCACAGGAGGATTTCAGGTATAGTCAGCATTCATTAATTTACCAATTTTTTCCAGTCTGTATCTCCAGATCAAAATTGTAGGGCTGTGAGTAGCTGCAAGGACAGCTGCAATAAACTGAGATTTCACCCTTACATTATGTCTAATAGATGGCTTTTGTTTTGTCACCAGGATGTGGCGTTACACAGCAATGAGGAAGCACAGCAGAAAGGCAGAACTGGACAAGGGAGGGATGAACGCAGCCTTTGTATGAGCTCCTGGGGAAGAAAAGAGATGGTTTCCATAAAATAAAGGGCACATACACAAACCCATGTCATTGGAATTATGTTGAGAACTGAAAACTAAGTTAAAAATAGACTCAATGCAGCACTGCTGAGCTAGTTGAGCAATCTGCCATTGCTAAGCTGGATGGATAACAGATATCTCAAAAAAGTGCTCACTACAGAGGAGATTTGGAAACTAACTGTGTGAGGACAGCCAGACTTCCACCCAGCTCCAGCCTCATCTCTCCCATTGATCAGCGACCGCATGCTGCCCTGAACACACTCCAGCGCAGAGGAGCGACCAGGAGGTGAGCAGCGTATGGAGGGCATGTGCCCATGCTGCCATCCTTTATCTGAGGTAGGAGCAGGCCAGCCCCACTCTCCAGCGCCTGGAAACCATCAAAAGCACTTATTTAAAAAAAGCATCAGCTCCCTCTGCCTAGAAGCAGGCCAGCCCAGGGAGAAAGTAGGGCACAGATTTGTCCCTCTGTGCGAAGGGGAATACACCACGGAGCATCAGAGGAGGGATCTGAACAGAGCGGTTTGCAAAGCAGAGCCCACTGTCAAATTAAAATATAGTGACAGCCACTGATTGAGGGATGTGTTTGCTGTCAGGACGGCTGTTGTTGTGCCTCCTGGGCACAAACGGCCCCCTGTCTCCTGCATCAGCGCAGTGGCTGTGGTCCTCACTGGTCTGGGGGTGAGAGCCCCTGGGTACCCTTCCCATAGCCCCTGTGGGGCTGGAGTACTGCAAACCCTCAGGCTCACACACCCTCACTCAGTGTTCTAGATGAAGGAGGATTTCCCACAGATGGGGGAGATCTGGGTCCTGCTAAGGGGAGGCTGCCAAGCGGCAGCCCACCCACACCCAGCTGGGACAGGCTGCACAAGCTGCAAAGCCGAGCAGCATGGCCAAGATGCGGCTGCTGTTGCCTCCACACCAGTGGCTGGATCAGATCCCTCCCTGAGCTCTTTCTGGCGTGTTGTTACCACCATGGGCTAGGGGATGGTGGCAGGGTCGGTGGTGGAGCATCGTGGTCCCCAAGCAGGTTGCCCCTCAGGCTCCAACATGCTTCACTGTCTGCAAGCCAGTCACTTTGGTGCTATGTCCCAAATCCATTTGGGTAGCAGCTGTTGCATGGGGGAAAGCAAAGCCCCCTGCAAATGACTTCTGATGAATTAAGGGAGCACCAGTGGGTCAGCTGCTCTGTAACAGCCAGGACCCAGGGGTCAGCTCTTCAGCTAAACCTCGCAGGGAGGGACCAGGCTTTCCAACCTTCAGGGGACACACACATGAGCTGCCTGGGCAGGAATGGGGTGCTGTGGGAACATCCCGATGGGTGTTTTCTTGCTGCCTTTTCATCCTGCAGGAAGGGATGATGCAGGAAGGGATCCACCGGCTGGATGAGCAGCGTGCTGGCTTGTGGGGCAGTGTGCCCAGACTAGAGCACAGGACTGGGTCCTGCTGGTCCAGGGGGGAGAAGAAGGGTTGGGGACCCATGGGCTTACAGGTCCCAGTTCACAGCGGCGATGGCTGGAGATGCAGAAGAGGAGCAGACACAGCTGGGGTCCAGCCTGGGGAAGGTGAGTGGGGAGGGGGCAGTGGGGTACAAGCACAGGCGCCTGCCCCCAGGATATGCCCTTGAGGAATGGAGGTAAGCGTACCTTTTCCGGGGGTGCTGGGAGCTCCAAAAATAAACCTGGCTAAGCACCATGGGCCTCAGAGCAGCCCTGAGCACTTTATTTTCACAGCTCTTGGCCCACCCACACACATCTGCAACCAGGCTTGGGGCAGGGCTGGGACTCTGCACAGGCACCAGCACCCAGGAACGCAGAGATGCAGGGAAAGGCAGCATCGGAGGGAAGAACTTTGCTGGAGGGGAAGGCTAAGGCGATGTTTTTTCCAACAGGAAAGCAACAGAGACAGAGCCAAACCCACAGTCCTATCAGACCCTCAGCACCTTCCTTCCCTCCCCATCGCAACGCTGCACAGCCCTCCGTGGTCCTGGATCCCCTCCTGGGAAGCCATGGGGCAGGGAGTGCCTCCCTGTGCTGGTCCCATCTTTCAGGCAAACCCAGGCCAGCAAGAGCACCCGAGGTGGCAATCCCAGCCATGGGCACGCCTCCGCTGCGGGGCCACAGCACCCACACCAGGACCTCCCTCTCGTTCAGCATCAGGGCCCCTCTCAGAGGATCTTGACAGCCTGCAGCATGTCCGCCAGCACGTACGAGCTGTCCCAGGGACGCCCAGGCTGCCGCAGGACCCCCTCCAGCACACGGGCACGTGCCACCAGCTCTGCGGGGTCCCGACGGCCCTCGGGGCTGGGCTGGCAGAACAGGATCTCGTTGACCTCCCCTTCGATGGGGCGTGCGTAGAGCAGCGGGAAGACCTCCCGGAGCGTGGCCAGGAGGGACTCCTTCAGCTGGGCATCGCGGCACACCAGGTTGAGCACGAACACTCCTGCAGCAGAGCAAAAGGTGACACATCAGGCCAGCCTGCATGCAGCGCCCCGCTCCCCTGCTCCCTGCAGCAACGCGGCTGAATCGGTGCCACCCTGGCACCAACAGCTCCCCTGCGGCAGCACGAGGAGTACTGGCATCCCCCTGCCGCCCTTGGCCCAGCTCCACGTCCCTGCTGCCACGCAGGTCGTGGGCGGCCAGGCAATATGTTCCCAGGTACCACCTACACCCTCTGCCTTCCTGCAACAATTCTTCACCCCCTAGGGATGTCTCAGCCTGCCGGACCCAGCAGTGCCACGGGCCACCCGCTCCACTCTGCTTCCTGCTGTCGCAACACCCACCATAACACCCGGATCTGGGACCAACCACGAGCAGCGGATGCCACACAGCAATCCTGGCCGCAGATGCTACTCTCCAGGCTGAGAAACAGGGGCATGGTCCTGTTACTCAAACCCTACACAGGACCAGCCAGCCCAGCTGCAGGGACACTGCTGGATCTCCCCTCCTACCTTCTGGCTTGAGGATGGTTTTCACTTTCTGCAAGAAGGGCTTTTCCACAAAGGCTGGGGGTGGGCAGCTCATCCCCACGGTGAGGTCTTTGCTGTCCACATCAAACATGACAGTGTCGTACTGGGCTGGGGCTGCAGGGGGGAGCACAGAGACTTGTTATCCCGTGGGTCAGTGATGAGCTGTGCATGGTAGGGAGGCAATGAATACTCTGGTCAGGACACCAGAGAAGCTCTGGGTCCCCCATCACTGGAGCGGTTCAAGGCCAGACTGGATGAGGCTTTGAGCAACCTGGGCTGGTGGGAGGTGTCCCTGCCCATGGCAGGGGGGCGGAACTCGATCTTTAAGGTCCCTTCCAACCCAAACCATTCTGCAATTCTGTGACACCCCCTCTGCCACGTTATGGATGTTACTCCCTCCCCCAGCATTTCTTTCCAAATAAAACCTGCAGCAGCAGCCCTTGGCGCTGCGGAGAGGCAGCAAATCCAAGATGCCCCGCACACACTGGGAAGGACAGCGAGCTGCAGAGACCTGGCAAGGCGGCAGCTCATGACACATGGCAGGAGATAGGCAAGGATGGGAAGCAGAAGGTGAAAGCAGCCCAGCGCTGTGGTGCCCAGTGGGCTCAGGGGGATGCCTGAGATGCTCTGTGAGACGTTACCTTCAGCCGCCAGCTTGGCCACGTAGTCCAGGCCATCTGAGATGTGCACCTGCATCCGGTCACCCTGGGAGAAGCCGAACCAGCACGTGGCCACCTCCAGCATGGAGGGGTCGATCTCCACCACGGCCACGCGGGCCTGCAAGAAGTAGTCGTGGACGAAGAGGGGCAGGCTGCCCCCGCCGAGCCCCACCACCAGCACTGCCAGTGGGGTTCCTGCCAACAGGGAGCATCTGGGTGAGCTACCAGGACAGCTGTGCCCACACCACCCATCCCACACCCCTGCCCAAACTGCTCCATGAAGGGCACACAGGGTGCCCCAGCCAGCAAAGCCCTTCCCCAAGGAGCTGGGGCATGGGGACACCCCCATGCCTGCCCCATATCTGCCTTGGGGACAGCCTCCCACCACCAGCCTTGTCACCTGGGAGGGGGTTGGGGCCCCCCAACAGGCAGAGCCCTGCGACCATGGCCTTGTGGTGCTCGCAGCACAGGTAGCTCTTGTCAATGGCTGTGGGTGGCTCCATGGGGCCAGGCTTCTTCTTGTCCTTCCTCCTTTTTTTCTGGCCTGAATGACAGGAGGCATCGGCTGGTAAGGCAAGGCAGCAGCCAGGAGTGCTTTCTGGAGGCCAGTCACCCCCAGCCCCTGTCCCACCCACAAGGCAAGCAGCAGAGCTGCTCTCTGCCACCCCAAAAAGTCACCCTTGGCCCCTGCGCCTTCCTGGCTGCCCCACATACCTGGGAGAGGTGCGGGGGCCAGGAGCCGGGCCTCCGACTGCACCACATTCCTGTTGCGGAGGAAGATGAGGCGTCGGAAGTAGCAGGTGCCATCCCCCTTCACGTCCTCCACCACGTACTCCCCACTCAGGGCGCTGGTGCCGCAGTGCTGCACTGTCCGCACCCCAATATCCCCTCCCACAGACAGGAAGGGCACCTGCAGGGAGGACAAGGACCAGGGTGAGGAAGGACAGGGGAACAGACCAGTGGAGGTCCCGCTGTCCATGGCTACACAGGCGAGATGAAGTGGACACACTGCGGGAGCAGCAGGATACACTGTAGGCAGCCACAGGGGAGTTGGGGACCAGCACATGGGACACCAGCTTCCCTCCTGTGTTGGGGTACAGGGAGCAAACACACCAAGATTTTTGCAAGGGCTCAGGTTTGGGGAGTTGGGGCAGGAAGGAGGAGACAGAAGGAACAGAAGTTACAGTCAGGATTAGGAGGAACTGGATGCTGTCAGGGTTTTGGGATGCTTGGTTTTCTTGGGGTGCTTGGTTGGAGGCCAAGGATTTCACACTGAATCCCGCCACACAGGCATCTCAAATCCTGTCTCCAAGCAAAGGCAGCCAGCTGGAGGGGAAAAAACAACGGAGCTACCCCTCAGGCCAGCCTCCTCTCCACCAAGGTAGCCAGGTCTCGCGGTGAAGCCTGGTCTCCCTTGGAGAAGAGGGATTGAGGGCTGATGGAGAGCCAGCCTGGCCCTCGTTTTGGGGAAGCCAAAGGGGCCGGAGGGTGTGGCTCACCTGCTGCCGGGCAGGGAGGCCCGGCGGGGCCAGCTCCATCACCTTCCCTGACAGCTCAGCCTGGATACCTGCCATGCTCTCGTAGTGCTGCTCCCTGTGCAGGGCCACGGTGACCAGGCGCCCGAAGCCCGCGCTGGTGGCCAGCTGCCTCCGCCCTTCCTCTGTCCCAAAGAGCCACTCGGTTTCTCTGCCCTGTGGGACTGTAGAAGGGGCTGCCATCAGCCTGGGCCAGTCCCAGTCCCTGAGCGAGCACCCTGCCCTCCAAGAGCGGAGCCTCAGGGAACAGCAAGGCATCATGAGGAGCTACGCCTGTGTGCCCGGAGCCATGCTCCACAACCATCAGGAGAGCCAGGACTTTCCCTGTTTTGGGCAGGCTCATGCCAGGAGGCTGGAAAAGCCACATCTCACAAGAAGGGAGCATCGAACAGCCTCAACACCCACCTCCATGCTGTGCTGAGCTCCAGGCTTTGCAGGCATGCAGGGAGCGAACGGCACGGCTGGCAGAGCCCGACACATCTCCGCAAAGTGCCAGTGCAAAAGCAAAGCACAGCTTCAAGCAGCACAGCCCAGCGACGGGCAAGTCAGGACACGCACAGACCAGCACTGCCTTTCCAGCTGCCTCTGCTTTGCTCTGGCTTTACACTGCAGTGTGCTACAGCAGCTGTCACCAGCGCCGGGGCAGGAATTGCCACCTTGGAGACAGGGCAGCCAGCATCCCTCTGCTGCCAGATGGGCACACACTCAGCCAGCAAGCTCTGAGCTGCTCTGGAGCTTGAGCCACCAGGCAAACAAATGTCCCACCACAAAGCCAACACTAAACCATCAACTGAACCCTGCACAGGTGGGTGATTTCGCTCTCCAACTCTGATTTCAGCAGGGGCAGGACCACTGGCCATTTTGCAGCTCCTGGCCAGAGCACTGTCTCATCGCAGGCTGTACTCACTGATGAAGATGGCAAAGTGATTGTCCCGGGAAGGTTTCACCGAGGGGGTGTCGACCACATGCAGTGTGTAGCGAGGCCTCCTGCTCTCTTTGTCACACAGATCCAGGGAAACCTGCTCCCTGCAGGGGGTTTTCCTCAGCTGGCTGCAGAGCAGGGCGTAATACTGCCTGTCCTTCACCGCTGCCACCAGCAGCTCTGCGCTCTCCACCCGCATCGGCTTGTCCTGCTCCTCGGGACAGAT
Organism: Pterocles orientalis; assembly: GCA_011057875.1. Taxonomy (NCBI): domain Eukaryota; kingdom Metazoa; phylum Chordata; class Aves; order Pterocliformes; family Pteroclidae; genus Pterocles; species Pterocles orientalis. The sequence goes on along the minus strand of WKFP01015537.1, from coordinate 646,064 downwards.
CTCCAGGATCTGTGGTGCTGAGCCAGAGATCTTCCTGAACTTTGTCATGACATAGACAAAGACTGGTAGGACAAACGCCTGCTTGTCCCCGCTGCTGGCCACCTGATGGACACGCACAACCCAGCCTTCCTGGGAGAAGAATTCCACTGCTTTCTTCAGCACATGGGCTTGAGCCAAAGAGACGCAGAGGTAGCGCCCTCCTACCTGCAGGACCCGGCTGATCTCAACAAACATCTTGTCCACCTTGGCTAGAGTGGCCTCTTCTTCATCAGTGAGGATGGCATCCAGCGTGCCTTTGTCCAGGACAACCTGGAAGTGGGCATCAGGGAATTCCATCTGAAGCATGTCCATCACCAGGTAGCTCATCTTTGGCCTCTTGTTCCTGCTCCGCTCTTGCATCTGACGGATCACGCCATCGCTGATATCGATGTTGACGATGTCCTCACACATCCCCACATCGTACATCTGCTCGCTCAGCTCCGAGCTCCCGCAGCCGACCACCAGAACCTGGGGAGTGGCACAAGAGCAGCGTGATGAAGCGCCCTGGAAACGTGCCCCAAAATATTTCACGAGCAAATATCAGCCACGGCCACAAGCCCTCTGCGCAAACCCCCTCTTTAGGGCCCTGAGATAACATTTCCCTATAGAAATCTCCCTGGGGCTCAGAAGCAATGCCTCCGCTGCCTCTCTTTTGGGGATACCCGGGGTGCGTCACCCCCAGAGTGCCCTGCACCAGGGCTACCCGGGGTCCCTCTTCTTGCCATAGCACACCGGGGCCTTCCCGTCTTCTCGGTCAGCGCACGACAGCGGTTGAAGCCGGGACAGGGCGGCGCAGGAGGCGGCCAGCCCAGGGAAGGCCGAGCCCGTTACACGGCGCCGGGTTCCCGACGGGTCTCACCTTGTCGCGGGGCCGGACGTACTTGTGCAGAACGGGGCAGAGCTCCGGGAAGGCTCCGTACCACTCGAAAGGCCGCTGCCCTCGCTGCCGGAAGAACCGATCCCAGTATCGGGCCGAGCCGAACTCGGCGGGGCTCCGCGGCAGCAGCTCCATGGCCGGGCGGGCTGAGCCCCGCCGCCCGGGGCCGCTCCCGCCGCACGTGTCCCGCCGCGCCGCGCACTGACTGCTTCCGGGTGCGCAGCGCGCCCATTGGGCAAAGCGGACCCGCAGCCCATTGGCTGCCTCCCCTGCACCCGCTTCCCATTGGCTATTCGCCGCACGGGAGCGCGCAGCGGGCCCGGGACGGGAGAAGCCGGTGCCCCGGAGCGCTGCCGCCCGGTGCTGTGCCCTACCCAGGGCTGTGCCGCTGCCCCAGGCAGAAAACGCGGCGGGGATGCCCGGGCAGGGCCGCAGCCCTCCCAGACACAGCAGCCCCTGCAAGCCCCCCTGCGAGGCACAAACGTGCAGCTGAAATAGCCCCGACCCGCTGGGCTCTGCAGCACACCTGGAGCAGCAGAAACGGGGGGAAAACGGTACCAGTGGGTTCAGAAGGAGCAGCTTTAATGGCGCTCCACAGCGGAGCAGAGCTCCCCCAGGGCGGTGTGTGACAGGGACAACAGGGGGTGCCCGCGGCACAGGGGGCTAGCTGGGACCAGAGCCGGGCTCTGTGGAGTTGCTCTGAAGAAAGAAGGCGGAGAGTTCGCTCAACGCCCTGTAACGGTGGGAGATGGAGTTCTTCACAGCCTTGGGCAGTTCGGCGTAGCTAGATGGAAGAGAAACCACAAGTCTCAGCAGGAGAGACACTACAGCACGTCACCCCGGTCAGCGAGTGTTCCCCCTCTGCTCGCCACCTCCCCACGCGACACAGCAGCGGCACCTGTCACGACACACTGGCAAAGCCAACAACCCCCATCCTGGCCAACAACCCCCATCCTGACCCGGAGGTTCCCCGAACCCCACCACGTTCAGATCCGGGAGGGAATTTTCTCCCTGCCGCCCTTTCTCCTGAGCAGGTTCCTCTCCACACACCACCTCGATGCTGGCCTTCCTCACATAAAGGCTGTAGCTAAAACACCACTTACGTTTGGCTGTAGCCATCCGGCTGAAAGCAGGGATCCCAGCCAAAATCTCGGGGGCCTCTGGGCTCCACTATCAGCCCCTGCCATGAGAAAGCAAAAAAGCCCTAAAAGCCATGGTTTCGCAGCAGTTCCCTCAGTCGCATTTCACATGCAGACTGGAGCTACACTCAGACAGAGCTCGCGCTGTGGCCACCACAGGCTCGGTGTATGGTGCTGTCCTCCCTCCCAGCGCCTCCTTGTGACATAGCCAAAATTAGCAGCCCCAAACTCAGTGCTCCATCATGCTGCCCTACACTGAGAGTCCCTTTATCCCCCCCCAATTAACAGAACTAACAACTGCACTCAAATACAACCCTGCAGAGGGAGATAAGGGGGCTGAAGAGCCTGCGGTTACATGCAGAGCGTTTGGTACATACAGCTGGGCAAAAGGGCTGCAGCATTCAGCACCCACCGCCCACCACCTCTTCCTCAGCCTGTTCCCAATAAGCTCTGAGGGTGTTCAGTGACCCAGGAGCCACTAAAATTGTCCTCAACAGAGCCAATGCTGCTACAAAATTCCCATTACAGCCCTCCTCCCTCAGCATGTTCCCTTCCCCAGGCATACCACCTACATGAGTCTGGCCTTTGAACAGCTTCACGGGCTCCTCTGGGTTTCCAGTACTGAATGCGAAGGTACAGAGAGCATAGGCAGATTTGTCTTCAAAGCCAGCCAGCAGCTTGTACAGGCCTGAGCGACACAGAAAGGATCCCAGCATTACTGCCTTTCCCTCGGAGTGCAACACACCCACCTAGAGACGGATCGAGGGAGCGTTCTGCATTCCCATTCACAAGGGAGAAGAACTTCAAGAGGCTGACACAGCTCAGGCACAGCGCCTCAGATCTACCACAGTGTGTGCTGCAGGACCCTGCTATTAATTTGGAAATGGAAGCAAACAAACACACGGCACCAGAGAGGACTAAAGCCCATTCTGAATTAGTGTGGCTAACGCTCATGATTGTGACACCAGCGCGGGATTTGCAGTCACGCTCGTAACTGCAGGATCAAAGGCAGTCACTGCACACCAGGGGAGGTGAGCGTTAGTGGAGAGGGGCTTGCACAGAGGCCAAAGGGAGCAGCAGGTCCTCCAGGTCACACTGATGACAAGCCAGAAGTTCCCACAAGCCCTGCCACCAGCCTGCAGAGGCAGGAGTCTGGGAATCCAGGGATGATGGTGAAGCTACTGGGAGAAACAACATTCCATGAAGAAAGGCACAGAACTACGCTCAGCAGATCCCAGCATGGGCAGGGATCCATTTAATCTGGAAAGGACAGAGTTACATGCAGAGCAGCAACATGGGAGACAGTACCTTCCGGTTTGAGTTTTTCCAGGAACCATTTTCTGAAGGGGAAGAGAAGAGGGAAAAATAATTTTTCCTATTATTTCTCAGAAATAGAGGCATTCTTGACACATTGTTGCCAACATTTTCATAGTCCTTTGAATACCTCTTAAATATGCTGTCAAATCATCTAATTCTGGGCTATTTATCAATAATGACAGACTTAGCTCCTAAACTGAATGGGACACAGTGAAAACAGCAGCAGGGTATCTAACTGACTGCAGTACTGGGGTCTATGTAAACAACCCAGTTCTCACTCATGAGCAGACACGTCAAAATACATTTCTCAACTCAACTTGTTCACATCTTACACCCAGTTCTTGTGCCACCTTCATCGCACAAAGCTTTTATGTCTCTGCTTAGCTCAGCAGAGATAGTTTGGAAGAATAAATCACCCTAAAAGTTAATTCCAGGAGCTAAGGCAGTATTCTATTAGAGGAGTTACACTGTAATGTAATAATCTTGTTATCTGCTGGATTAAAGCAGTCCTTATGAGGACCTATAGAACACTCATCCCACAGTCCTGCTGAAATGCACCGTGCCTTAACTACACAGAGCCCGCTGTGGGGCCAGGTTCCCAAGTCGGCTGCAAGAGCAGGCACTGTAGCATGGAAGCCAGAGACAATAACTCAGGTCTGTCTCTCTCATCCTGCACCGTGACCTACAGCAGTACTCAAGGAGTTCAAGTCCAGCCCCTGGAGTGCAGGATGAAGCTGAGGACACAGACCACCTCTCTGACCCTACTGCTCCTGGAGTGCAGAGAATCCTTGTGAAGCACACTCTGCCAGCCTGCACTCTAACTCTAGGATGCAAAAGGTGAAGCAAAAGGTCAAGCAAGTGTCCTCCTACTTACATGTATGGTCCTGGAAGCCCCCCCAGGGCATTAAAGCACAAGCAGGTATCCTCTACTATAACAGGTCCCTGAACCTACAGCAAAAGCCCAAGAGACGGAAACATTAGATCTAGAAGGCAGCACTGCCTCCAACCCCATTGTCTTGCTCTGTTCTATTCCCACATTCCCACAATAACAGGAATATCACAAAAATCCACCAGCCACTAAAGTTCTTTGCCTCAGAGACAATCCACACCAGGCAGACAACTAAACCCATGCTCTCCCCAGGCAGGCTGGAGCGGCTGAAGTGTGGCAGGGAAGATCTCACATTGAGAAACCTGAGCAGAGCTGAGCACCACCTGCCCTCTTGAGGGGCAGGAATGGTGGGACAAGGAGGGGGAAAGCCTGAGTCCTGGAGGCACACCTGCATCCTCCAGAAGTCTCAGTTCTCTCTTGGTCCTTCTTAGACACCCATCCCTGAGACAGCTCATCAGAAGCCCCAGCTGACACAAAACTCAGTGTCCCATATCCGCTGGGGCTGGACTGAAGGAACTGTCCTGTCCTCCTGCTGCTTGAGGGCCACAAGAGGCCAGAGGAGTAGCTGTGGCACTGCCTCAACACTGTGTCCCCAGTGAGAATTCACCATCACCCAGCTCCGGCCGCTGGGAAAGGGGAAGAGGAAAGGGAGCGACCTGCCGGGCGGCTTCGCGGCACTTCTGCACGGAGATGTCGTCGGGCTCCCCCTGGTACTCCGGCACTAGGGACACAAAGGCCGGTACTGAGGAGATGGACGGGCCGGGCCGCGCCGCCGCGACCCCTCAGACCCCGTCGCCGACTTACGGTCAATCTTCTGCGCCACCAGCGTGTAGGGAGAGGAGTCCCCGAGGATCTGAGTGACCTGCAGAGGGAGAACGGAGCGAAACCCGCCCGTTAGGGTTAGGGTCAGGCCCCGGACCCGCCGGGCCGGACCCCCTCTCACCTCCTCCAGCTTCTTGGCGTTGCCCGTCACGAACACCACACTCCGCCGGGCCGGCGCCGCCATGCTGCCCGCGCCTGCGTGCTGAGCCGCTAATCACCAGCGGCGACGGTGCCCCGCCCATCGTCGCTCAGCCAATGGGAAAGGCCTCCGCCAAGACGAAGCGGGGGGAACTTCCGGCGCTCCAAGGCAGGACTCTTGCTATTCACTGCTGGGCGGTGCCTCCCGTGCAGTCTCGCGAGATCTGTCCTGGCGGGAAGGCCTGGCGCGGGCCACCATGGCGGCTGGGCCCGCCCTCAGGCCCTGTCCCTCGCCCTGGGCCACCCCCGCGCTCCCTCCGTGCCTCCTCAGGGCCCGCGGGCGGCCCTGCCCCAGCCTGCCGCCTCCCTGTTTACTTCCCTAGCGTTTGGCAGCCGCGGCCGGGTGCTCCCTCTCCCTGTTTTCCCTGAAGTAGAATCAGACGGAGCGAGGGGAATGGGGCAGTGGATTGTGCTCCAAGTGCCGCTGTTTACTCCCCGACCTCTGGCAAGTGTGTGCACTTTCTGACACCAGGTTTCCTATGCGGGAGCTATCGAATTTCATCTGAAGGGAGATGCAGGACCAGCTGGCAGCTGTAACAAAAACATTGGTGGGGAGAGCTGGACTCAGGAGTCAAGAGATTATCCCTGCTGCCAGTGTGGAACCCTACAGGAATGGGCCGGTGAAACCCAGTGCTCCCCAGCCCGAGGGTAGTAGGGAGCAGAGCCCTGCAAAGCAGCAGGGGCCAGGGAGCTCTACCACCCCACGGTGGCCTCCTCACCCCCACCCCGCCTAGAAGCTCCTGTTTTGCAACAGGGCTCCCCAGAGGGGAGTTTTTCCCCTCTTGTGTGGCCAGCTGCCAGAGCTGGGAGAAGGGACACCTCTCTGCACCTGCCTTAGAGCTGCAGACATCCATCCTTGCAGCCTCCCAGCCCTCCGGTGTGGGGACCCCAGGGTCTTGCTGTATGGGTCACACCAGCAAGCCTGAGAGGAGGAACTAGCCCCGCAGTAGGAACGCACAACTCTAGCCAAAACATGCCGTTCCCTGTAAAAAAACGATCATGTGGAAAACAGCAACTAATGAGGAGGTCTGTCTTCGGCACAAAGTGTGAATGGATAAAACAGACCCTATGCTTGGGTGAAGGAATTGTTTTTGTTGTAAAATCTCCTTCACAACATCTCCCAAGTGAAAACCAACCCCAAAGCATCCAGATGCTGCTGGAAACAACAACCCTTTCCACTGACTACAGCTCACCAGTCCAGGGTGGGACAGCACAGGCTGCAATGTAGACCATGGTATCTCAAAGGAACATAAGGAGGACTCCTCCATAACATACCAGAGACCACACATTGTAATGGTCTTTTCAGCTTTGGAGAAAGAAGAAGAAAAAAAAATAATCTATAAAACTTGCTCAGTAAACTCTAATACTGTGAAGTTACTGACCAGGACTGTCGATTTGCTGCTGCTGGTGCCTCTCACAGCCAGAGCTGGTCCCTTGTGCTCAGGATGACCCCAGCATTCAGCGACTTGAACTTAGAACTGATCAACACCTGATCCTGGCAATGCAGGGAAGCACGCTGAAGGCTTTGTCTGTGGCAAATTTCTCTGCCCTGCATCCCAAGTACAACAATTTGCACCCCAACCTCCTGAGAGATGCTGCAAAAGCACTCTGGCAGCACTGGGAAAGCTGGCTTTCCTCACCAGGGCGAGAGCCTGCTGCCTGGGGTGGGCCTGGCCCAGTCCCTTTGGTACTGAAGGAGGAGTCCAAGGAAGGCACAAAACCCCAAAGGTGCAAAGTCAGAGGCGCTAACCTTGTCACCTCATTTGCTGTGGATCTGGGTCAGCTGGAAAGGCATTTGTGTCCTTCCAAAGGAGCACACTGCTGGAATGGTGCTAACGATGGCACTTCTCAGGGTGGTGTGCGAGTGCCCACACTGAGGAGAGTTCAAGGCTACCTGGAAAATCTCCTTAAGGACATGCTGCTGACAGAGATCCACCAAACCCAGCAAGGACAGGGCTGACGAGGGTGTAGCAGCAGCTCCCAAATTTGCCAGCTATAAACAGTTCTTTACTACAGTAGGGTTGCCATGAAGCCTTCATCCTACTAGCATCCATTTTCCAAGGCCCTCAGCCCAGCTTTAAAGCCACACTTTGCCTCTAGCAAGCAACTAAAAACTACCTTCCCTCGCTTAGACCTGGCACCAGCAGAGATCTGAAGTCCTGATGCACTCCTGTGGCACCTAGGTCCTTCTGTGGGTGGCAGCAGCAAAGATGGGGCTGGCAGAAAAAGCCAGAGATACTGGCAGGACTCCCCAGCAGCAGAAGTAAAGCCAGAGCAGGCACAGCACAGCCGTTACACACTCTTGCAGCGCTGTTAACTCACTTTCCAGCTGACAGGAAAAGGTACCCGATAGCTCAGCGAGACCTGCAGCCCCCCTGAAGACAGACACAGTCCTTCTTCATCCACTTTGCCAAGGGCAAAGGCAGGATGATTTTTGTCCCTTCCACTGGGTGCACGATCTTAAAACAAGGCTATACCTCAGGAGGCAAAACCCGGCTTGTCTTTCTGGTTCCCACCTGGAGAGACCAGGGCCCATAGAGGGGAAAAGCCCTATTTATATTCCAGCTGGGCAAGCAGAGCTTGTAATCACATCTGACCCTCCAGCCTGCTGTGCTCACTTTTAATCCACTCTCTGCACAGAGCAGCACCACCACTCAGCTGGAAACTGTGTACAAGGTCCCGGGGGCAGGTTCAGAAGAGGAAGCTGGGACATGGCACTGAGAATTCGCTGGGGCACCATTTCCCCTCTCCAACATTACTTCAGACATGCCCTAAGCAGGACAATGCTGCTCTCATCAGAAAATTGACAGCAAAAAGAGAAGAAGAGCCTGATCTCAGCTCAACTAAGGTCCCAGGCTCAGGGCTGGAAGGAACAAGAGTCCCAAAAATAAAGGGCAGACAGAAATGCCACCAACACCTGAGACCAAGGATGGAGACAGCCCAAACGCAGCAGTCCCACCCATGGATGGAGGAGCTCAGCTCTTGTTCAGTCCAGCCCAGAGGTCCTTACACCTCCCTGAGCACCCCAGCGCATCTGTCTGGGGACAACCTCCACCCCCCTGGATCACAGGCTAGCAAACCGGGCTGGCATTCGGGAGTGCAACCACCACATCAAGGTGAAAGGGTTTGAATAAGAAATGGCCATGTTCACCCTGGACTGGTTTCAGGAGTGTTGCTGTCCTCCTGCCGTGTCTCTTTTATCATTGGGCTAATAGCTGGGCTTTACACACATTTATTCCTTCTGGTGAAGACAGCCCTGAAACAGCCCTTTCCTAGGGACTCCTGGCAGTGGAGAGCCCTGAATGTCCTCCAGAACACTATGAAGACGTGCAGAACTCCAGATGTACAGTCAAAAATAGGTTTACTGGAATGTCTTTAGTCACAGCTGTAAGCAGCGATACTGAAAACACTGAGCTTGTGCATTCCCATAGCAGGACCAGAAAGTCTTCTGGGTTGTAAAACCTAATTATTTCTTCCCCCCCACCCTCCTTTCTTTTTTTGAACAAGAGAGAAACAACACCCTTGCACTTCTCCACAGAAAGGTCAGTTCCCCATAACGCAGTGATACGTTTCTCTGCAGACATTTTTCTCCCTCTTTTCCTCTGACGAAAGGACAGAGTCCCCTCTGCCTTCCACAGCAGGCAGCAGGGAACTGCTGAAACATTATTATTAATATTACAACTAAACCATATATACAGATAAACCATAGTGGCAAGTAGCCAGCTCAAAACCGGAGACCCAGAATTCCACTAAACAGGCATTTGGGATCTGAATCTTCTGTTGTAACAAAAAGTCTGACAGCAGGAGCAGGTACTCAAAAAAAAAAAAAAAGGTAATTTGGCAGTTCTTAAAACGCACTGTTAGAATTGGCTACTTGCCTCCACCTCCTCTCTCCTTGGAGAAAAACAACTTCAAAGCTATATACAGATATCTCACTTAAATTACACAGCAGTTTGGTTATCCCAGAGCCAGCTCCACCGAAGCCTCCAGCTGCCTTGTCAGGTATGGTACTTGAGGACTATGGGTACTGGAAAACACAAAGAGACAAGCTCTCAGCCACACACGTTCATTTGCGTACCAGAGAGATCCCCCCATTTCTGTAGTGACAAACACCAAGCAGCTGCGAGGCAAAGTGTGTTTCCAAGCTCAAGCTAATGCAATCTGTTGCCCGCACACACGCTAGACAACATTTCCTGCCACCTTCATCTGCTTCCAGCTTCCCAAAATTAAACCAGATGGGATTTTCCATCAGTCTCTCTACAATGCTCCCACGCTGCTGCCAGCTCTGCCTCTTCTGCTGCAGGCTGTGTGTCAGCAGGACAACAGACCGCGAGGGTTTTGCTGAAATAATGGAAACTGTTACAGAGCTGCCCCCAACCATGGTTGGTAGAAGGAAACCCCCGCAGACCCAGTGGCACAGAAGAGCTGCACTGCCATGCTGAGCTGCCTGGATCCCTGGAGCACATCATTCTGCAGGAAGAGGGCTGAATTACTTCTGCTGCCTGGAAGAAACACGCTCTGGTTGTTATTGCCTGTTTGGTAGGAAAAGCAGAGACGTCTCTGCTCTGGGGAGCTCCAGAGAGACCAGGAATGGCAGAGAGCAAGGGAAGAGACTGATGGCAAAGCCACAGCAGCTACTTGCTGAAAAGGAAGCAGCCTGGCAGCTTCGGGGAGGAGCGTTTGCTGGAAGCAGACCCATTGCAAAATGGCTGATATGCACAGAGAGGCCTCTGGAAGGCATTGCTCTGGTCTGACACTCCTCAATCTACTCCCACCAGCCTTGGGATCAGTCGGTGCCAACACTGGATCAGTACAACATCGCCAGGGCAATGCTGGCTTTCTTTGGCAATAGTCAGTAGGACTTGGACTGAGCCTGCTCCTCTGCGTGCACGTTGAAACCCCGCAGAAGAGCAGCACGAGGGGGGCTACAGGCACCTTTTACAGCTGCTTAGGGCAGAGTGGAACCTGGCCGGAGTGGCTCAGGTGCTCTCCCCCCAGGGACAACAGCACCATGGTGTAACTCATGGTGTGGCGTACAAGTATTTCAGTGCCAGACATGACTGGGGTGACCTGGAGGTACTCACCGATGATGACGAGCAGGAGAATGACCGCCACCAGCGCTATGATCGCCTTCATCTGCAAGGGGAGCACAGAGGAGTGTTACGCAGGGTGCCACATGTGGCTGCTTCGACCTGAAAGGAGGCCTTTGCCTTCCAGCAGCTTTTCAGCTAGAAAGCAGAGCTGCTCCATCCCCTCCCAGGGGAGGGCAGGTAAGCACCCCTCCACAAACCCACCCCCGCCTCTTCCAGTTCTCGCTCACCTTGCAGCCTCGCCACCACATCTGTCTCCGAAGCTGCTTGGCTCTGTTGCTAAAAGCTGTTGCATTGTCTGATAAACTTTCTGTTGAAGGAAAGAAAAAGAGGCAATTCATCAGTGCACACCATCAGGGCATTCCACTAACTCCACTGAGTTTTAAGCAAGAAACTCAGTATTAGGGGCAAAGACCCAACCACTGCATGATTCACCAAAGCCACAGCGGATCCCAATGTGACGCCCTTTGCTAAAGCACACACAGACCTGCCAAGTCCCACTGAGCCCCCTTTGTACCGGCCGCCCTGTGAGGACAGGAATTCACTCTGCAAGCCAGCAAGCAAGCAGACAGCTGAAGTGCTCAGGGCTGCTTGGAGGCAGACCAGTCTACCTTAGCTTGATGGATCAACTAGATCACAGCACCCAAACACCTCCAAACTAACGCCTCTACCCAGAGTAGTGGAAGGCAAAGGTGGAAAAAGGACAATGTCAGCAGAAAGTCAGATCTGCACCCCAAAGCTGGGAAACACCACTCCCAAGAAGGACAGAAACATAAGCCCAGGTCTGCCATTAGGCACCTTGTGAACTGGAACCAGGAAACCTGGCCCAGCAACAGGGAAGAGATGTTGAGAAAATGTCAGCAGAGCTGCATTTAGCACTGCACCTGATTTATCCTGCAGGTCATCCAGCCGCTCGCCTCTTTCAATCACCTTCGTGATGTTCTCCTGCATAACGTCGATAACCTCGTCCACCTGGTTCTGGACACTAGAGCAGAGCAAAGGCAGAGTCAGGAGCAGAAGCAAGCACCACCAGCTGCATCGCAGCGCCCGCCCTTGCGCAGACACCCAGGCTGACAGGGTCTGGGAGCCCACTGACCAAAATCAAAGGGAACAACAGCAGAGGGAAGTTGATGGGATGCCGAGAAAGCTGGAGGGACAGCATCACCTGGGGTGGGTGTCCGGCAATCCCAGGAAGGGTGAGGGAACACAAGAGGCTTAAAGAGGGCACTGGCAAGTCAGCAGGAGCGGGGGTACCCTCTGTAACACCTTGAACACACAAATGCAGGAAGAGAAGTCACTGGCTGCTGTTGGTGGGCACCTCTGCTGCAGAAGAGCTCACATCAAAGGGAGGAAATACAAGAACTGCACCTTGTCTTTCCAGATTTCATAGAACCTCACACTGCACCTTTGCTAAATAACTTGGGGTGAAATCAAAGCAAAGTGCGCTCCCTCCTCTGGGAACTGAGTTGCTAAATGAAACCCACTCTGCCAAGGGCATCAAGAGGACAGTAAAGAAATGTCTGATATGAACCAAATTAAGTTATTATAAGCTGTCTTCTCCTAGGTTACACAACTCTGTAGGTAGTCGCTTCAGCAAAGAGTAGCCTAAATCACACCCTCAGGGTTATTATAAATGCATTTATTCACTCAATAAAAAAAAGCCACATGGGTAAGAGAGAAATATTCTCCTGGTGGAAAAATACTGCTACATTCTAGTGTGTATTTTGGAGCTAATACACTTTTATTTTCCTGGAAATAGAAATAAGAAATTTCTTCGGGCCCTAGGGAGACAATACATTGTTTGAGACATACTGTTCCCAAAAGTGAATGGCAGCAGCAATGTCTTGGAGACGCTACACACAGGGCAACAAAACAGAAATAGCTTCAGGCCACTCACTCTGCATAAGCCTTAGGTTTGACAGCTTAGGTTGCCTTGACTAGAAACATTTAAACACTTTAAACATATTAGAAGTGCATCCAGCATTTCCCAAACATGCAGCACGAATACGCCACTTCAACTCTCCACATTACCAGAAACACACACCTATTAACAGCATACCACTGGTGTCCTCAGAGGGAAAAACGGTTGCCACCATCTCATCATTTGTCCCTGCTTAGCACCCACGCTCTCCTGCTCCCCAAATTATCCAGCCATATCATCTTCCTCTTTGGACTCGTGCAGAACTCTCTCCTCCTCACTGCCTTCTCAAAGATGTTATTTGCCAAATCAAGAGCTTTTACAGCAGCACCAGACCCAGCTCCACCACTTAGGGAGCCACCATCCCGCACCCAAGCTCAGAGCACTCGGCATGAGAAAGACAGCATATCCTTCATCATGGCCTGGGAAGCTGGGGCCAAGAGAGACCCACAGCAGCTTGCCCCAGGGCCAGTCAATGGGGCACTGCAGAACCAGGAACAGGGCCCCATCCTAGATGCCATGCCTCTAGTTAATTAGAGACATAGGTTCACACTGACCTATTTCTCTTGTCTCTCTACCAGGTACCTGCCTCTCATTGAGCAGATGCTTGCACTGAGACGCGCACGTGAGGAGTGGCTGCAATGAGCAATAGTGGTTGCAACGGAAAAGCACATGCCTTGCTCACATTTACTTCCCTTTACAAAAATGGGCAAGGAAAGTCATTAAAAGAAAGGCTTTTTTTCTCCCCAAAAAGCTCTAGAAACAGCTCCAGGTTTTTTAATATGAAGGGGCTTCCCATCTTAGCATTTCAGGTCAGGCTCCATAGCAGCAGTGCACTGTGGCTTCCAGAGCTGTAACAGCCAGGCAACCCCTCTGAAGCCAATTTCTGACTCAACAGCCCTCGTATGGCACACACTGGACTCCAGCAGCGCATGTAAAAACTTGCTTTATTGAGGATACCGCAAGAAACAATCCTGTCCTCTATGCTGCACCGCAGAGCCTGTGGGAGCAGCACCCCTCTGCACACACCTACGCTATGCGGTGCCAGCTCCTGCCTTCTGCATCAGTGGCCGCCACCTGCCATGAGCTTCTTTTCTGTAGGGCAGAGGCACAGATAATCCCCAAGCACCTCTCAGCAGGAACCTGCCCTGTGCCCACCAGCCTGTTCTGACCCACCACCTGTTTTACAAAGTACAAGACGAGTGGCAGGGCTGCCACCGTTGGGAAAGCATCGCAGATGGCACTGGGGACACAGGCAGATGCTGACTGGGAAACACGTGTTGGTATCGCGTGGGGCAAAGCACCCACCCCACACAGGACATGTGTGGCCCCATGGTCCTTCCTTGGGGCAGTGGGTGAGGACATGGGAGGAGGCACGCTTTGCTCTGCTGGGGGGTTTCCTCACCTCAGCACAACAGACAAGTCCCAGCTCTGAGCCGCCAGCAACACTGCTATAGCTTGGGGCGAGAGAGGAAAAGCAGAACATCTGCTGTCTCAGATGAGCCAACTTGGCAAAAACTCTTAAGGCCTTAAACATCATTTTCACAGGCGAAGACTACATTTGTAGTATGCAAATGTTTCTCAAATCATTTACTGGCTTCAAAATAAAGAGATTTCCTTCCACAACAGGTCTGTAACCAAGTTATCTCGGTACAGCTAACAAGCAGGAGCACGCAAGGTTACAACGCATCTAGCGCAATCCCCGCCAGCATAGGTCAGAGCCTGGAAAGATGCTGCTGCAGTCCCAGGGCACCCCAAAGCATTCAAGGCAGAGAGTGGGAAGGTATGTCACTTCAAGCTGCTCTGCTTGTGTACCAGCATTTGGAGACACCTACGGAGCACAGACCCCAACTGCCCAAGCTGCATCTCAGCATCCCAGCCCTTTCCACTGGAGCTGCTGGTGAAACACTCCGTGCATTTGCTGCCTGCCCAGGGCCTGGGCATGCTGATAGCTGTCCCCAAGAGAAAAAAAAATAAAAAATTCACAGACGGAGAATGGAGGCACAGAGAAATCAAGGCTTAAACTCTCGCAAACATTGAGGTGTTTAGTTCCCCTGGAGCATAGACACATTTGAGTACCCCAATACCTGTTGGTATCTGATGTAAAAGAGAACACTGGGAAAAAACAGGAAGAGACTGAACCGGGGAATGAAACTTTGATCTCTGCACAGTACCTTAACCAGACCTTAAGCCAGTCCTTGCCTTCTGCTCTCTCCCACCCATCACTGCTGCAAGAGGTGCCTCTCCAGGAGGGGGCTGAGAGATGCCCAGCCTACGCATTACCCCTGCAGTTTCAGAACAAATTCAACAATTCCCACTAGTTTGGCGTGCTTGAGTTTGGAAACTCAAGTCACATCAAGAAGAAAATACTTTCTTGTTTTATTTGGCAAGGTAGAATGAATCCTCTAATACGAAGCATATTTCCTGCTAGGGAGTGATTGGCTTTTGACACATACATTTCATGTGCTTCGCTCCGGCCAGATTTCCAAGAGAAATAAAGTAGAATAAATACCTGCCAGGAATGGGAGCAAGACAAAAGCATAAAACGTGTCTCCCATGACCATCCTTCTTACTAATTACTGCAGATAAGGTACTTTTAACAAGGACAGCAAGCATACACCGTCAAAGCAACAAGAGACCCAACGGTGCTCAGCTTGGTTCAGACTCCTCTTTGCTTGTGCTTTGCCAGGTCCAGAGCAGGAGGAATAAGCCTTTCCATTTTGGCTGCACTGGGTTAGCTACTGAAAAACTCCCTGGGCTGGTCACGGTGTTGGGCTAACAACAGCACTGCATTCTTCAGCTGCTGTAAACAGGCCGTGCGCGCACCATGGGATGTCCTGCTCAAGGCTGCTTCTTGTCTCCGAGCCAGCTGTTTACAGCCAGCATGACACACTTCTGTTTTCCACCCCAGCGATATTAATAGTGCTGTGTATTTTGGTGCAAATTACACCCAAACACCCCTCGTTGTGGCAGTAACCCAGGGAAGAGGGAACAGGATGGAGAGCCAAGCTGGACGAACAGTACAAGGCAGGAGGCCAGCACAGTGCGGTGCTCCGAGGCACGGCTCTCTGCAGAGGTGCTGCCCGGCAGCTCTGCTGTACCCAACAACGGGGTATCAGTGCTGAACCTCACCACAAATCCCCATGTTCAAGTTGCTGCTTCATCGCAGCTGCAAGGAAGACAGCAGCCTACGCCTCCCTGAAGCCTCTCGGTCCTTGAAAGGATTACACCCAGTGATGATGCCTGACAATACGCTCTTGGTACCAGCGTTAAATGAAAGCCGGGACTTCCAATGGGGTTCACTGTACAACCTGGGATGAGCAGCCAGGTCCTGGGAAGCTGCTGGCAACTCTCACCTTCATACTGTTCTCCATACCCTCCTCATTCTCAGGGCACAATTTGGGACTTGCAGCCAGACAGAGCCACAGGGGCCATGCCCTGGGGTTGCCGGCCACTCTCAGCAGAGGAATTACAGGGACCAAGACCTGGCCCTGGGGGAAGCACAGCAGTGTGCTGAGTCTCATCGCCAGCACGAGCAGGAACCCGAGTCCAGCAGCACGGCCACCCAAAAGCAGAGACATCAGTGGTGAAGAAAGTCAAGCAGTGCAGAAAGGGGGGGTGGAGCAGATTTTGGTAACATTTTTCAAAAGATGACCTGTGATGAGAGGCTCCTATTCTAAAAAGAAACCCAGGTGGAAGCTGAACATCCCAGCTTCCCCTGAAAAGGCACTAAGAGCTGTCACTACACACGTTCAGGACTACTCACCTGGAAGCAAAAGCGGAGAAGAGAGATCAGATCTCCCTTACCTGTTCTTTGTAACTTCGGGGAAAAAGGCTAAAAGCCTGTTAAGAGCTACCTTAAAGCTCCAGCCCACCCCAGGGACAGGGAGGTCTCAGAAGGAGCCTAAGGGACCCCATGGGGCCACTTAATAACTGGGGGAGCATCCACCCCAACCAACCAGCTGTTGGGACAACAGAGCCTGAACTTCCAGACACATCAGGACAAAACACAGCACGGAGGGGACTGTGATGCTTCTTCCTGCCACTATTGCTGGCTCTAACTCATCTCTCCTCTGCAAGGTTTGCAGTGCTCCCCACCATCTCTTTCTGCAGCTGAGCCAGCCTCAAGGGTCTCTGCTGCCAAACTCTCCAGCCTGACCCAAGCCCCTTCGCTGCCAAGGACAATTAGCAAAAGTTTCCAGTCTTGCCCCTCATTCAACATGTTCTGCACCTTTGCTCTCATAATCCCATCACTTTTTCCTCTGCCCAATCCTCCATCCCAGTTTCCTTCTCTGCCTATCTTCACACCTCGTTCCTCCAGCCCCGTACAGCTACAGTCTCTCTAGCTTTCCCCAGCTCTCCAAATACTCAAGTTCCTCCTTAAAATGCCTTTTCCTTACAGCATCTCAGCAGCAACCCAACCCTCCTCCTCTGTTGAAACCAGAGCAAACTGCATCATTACGAGACCAGGCACCAATCCATCCAGCACAAGGGCTGGGCTGATCAGAAACTTAATAGTAAGCTCTGTGAGAAGAAATGACAACTGCACACTGCGAGTGCCTATTAAACAAAGCAATCAACATCGATGAGAGCAGAAAATAGATACTATTTTATAATAGATGCTCTAGATACTAGATGGATATAGCCAATTGCTACCCCAAGGGCCATATCCCATCTGAGGTCCACTAGACAGGCAATCTCTGGCAACTGGCAAGCCTCACGGATGTTGGGCGTTAGTCACATAACACCTCTGAACCCAGCAGCTCCTGGGTAAATTCTTCTTTCATTTTTCTTCCTCTTCACAGCTGCAGTGCTATCCTCCACTTCCTTCTGACTGACCAAGAGAGTGGGAAGAGAAGAGCTCCCCTTTTCCCCTGCCATGCAGGGAAAGCAGAAGACTCTTCCCTTCCAAAAGAGGAGGATAAAAGGGCAGACATCACCCCCTCTCCACCTTTTTATGGGGGCAGGACCCCACTCACAAAACCAGTTCTCACCTTTCTCATTCACACCAGGCCAGTATGGCACCGTGCTAGAAGGGAAGGTTTATCAAAACTGACTTACTGTAAGGAGCAGCGCGCCTCTACCAACAGCATCCTCCCGCCCTGGAGGGAACAGAGACCCCCTGAAAACTCGACACAGTGATGGACCTAGTGGCTCCTGTACAACTCAAGTGCACTTCGCCCCTCAAGGTAACACGGCAAGCGGGCACAAGTGCAAACACCGCCTAACGAACGCCGACGTTGGCAGTGAGTCATCTCAGAGCTGCACTGGCTTCTTCCTGGCACAAAACACATCCCTAACGAAGATCAACACTCAGGCTGCATGCAAGGAGACCCAGTCTGATTAACGCTCATTATTAGTTCCCGCACAGATCTCTGTCCTGACTCCGCAGAGGTCAGCAAAGGAAACAGCACAAAGTAAACCAGGGATCTGGGAATATCCCCCCTCTTCCAATAAGCACCACCATCGCATCCCTTGTAGGAAAGGGCAGGGCAAACTGGAGCCCAGAACACGCATCAAGCAGGAAATGACTCCATGGGAGAAGGATCCAGAGTGTTCACTCCTTCCTTCTTGCCCTAATACAGGCAATAATCCTCCTCCAGCTCTAATGGTTTCCTGTTTTCCAGCTCCTTTGACCCCACTGAGTCACTGCTCATCTCCAGGTCACCTGTATCAGATTTTTATCTGGAGAAGAAGAGGCCAGAAGACCAGCTGCTCCCCAAAAAACATGGTCCTTGTGTGTTCCTGACCACTTGCTTTCTTGAAACATTGATGAGCAAGTTACAGAATAAAGAAAAAAGCAACAGAACAACAAAAAATGGTGCTAGTGAAGGTTAAAATTCAGGGTTAATGCTCTAGAAGAAAAGCCTCACAAAAGCATGGACCAGGTCATCACCAGAGTACAGAAAGGACTTTAGAAACTCCACTAAGCCACTGTGATACAATCGTATCCCTTTGCCTCTGTCGATGCACAATTTTTTGACAGCTTGAATCAAATTTGAGATTTCCCTTAGCTGTGGACACGTAGGGTAGGAAATGTTAAATAGAAGAAAGCACATACAAGCCATGTTCATATTCAGAACTACAAAGAAAGGCTCCAGTAAGACAGCAGCAGGAGCTCACAGTGGCAGAATAAAATATCATCAGTGTGACACTGAGGGACTACAACTTACTGCCTGATCTTGTCATTCCTGGGTCCAAATCTTGGTCCAGAAGGCCCTCTCCTGCGAGCAGAAAAGAGAGCAATCAGGATGGAAGACACAGCAAAAACATGTTTATAAACCAGATTCAAGAGATATGCAAGAGAGGATCAACACCCTATGGGCAAAGGGTTGCTCTCATACCTCCCATCAGTCCCTCCCATGTTTTAGGGTATGTGCGACACCCCGATCTTATAAAGGTCACACCTATTAAGTCATAATTGATACTTGATGTCAAGACTCTAGAAGATGATCTCAAAGGAATCAAAGGTTTTGATTCCCAAGCCTCCACCTATGTGGCAGGGAGCAGCTTTTGATATTCAACACCTCCAGTGTCAGAGATGGAAGCAGTTAAGACATATCATTCCCTACGGTGGACATTCAGACACTCACAAGAAAAAGTCTTCCTCTTCATCCGAATCTTCCTCCAACAGGTTCCTCTGCAAACACAGAAAAAACCAAACCACCTCCTCAATAAGCCACCACCATTTCACACAGTTTCCAGCCCTCAGGACACAATCAGCACCCTCCGACGGCATGTTATGCGCAAGCCCTCCTTTGGAGAGCATCAACAGTACTTTTTAGCGTCTGGAGTTGTGCTGTTCCTCCCCGCTCGTGACCATGAGGCAGGTTGGGTATCTCTGTGCCACTATTATCACCTTGGAGGTGTCTGCTAGCTCTGTACAGCACAGAGCGATGCACAGCCCTGACTTGGGACAACTCGCACCTCTGCCACCGTGCCTAATTTTGCTTCAATGGCCAGTTGTCTGTGCAGGTTCAGATCCCAATTCTAGGGACCTGCACCCTAAGACGCAGAAGCAACCAGTGGGTCAGAACGTTGAGCAGGGGCAGCTGTGGAAGGAAAGCCCTCTCTGCTTAAGGGACAATCCTCAGAGCTGCACTCGGTCAACGGCAGCTGCTCAGAAAACATCATCATCGCCTACAGCCACCCTGGGCTGTCCCATCCACAGGGGGAGTCAGACCCACCCCCAATTTGGAAGAGGAGGAGATTTCTCCAGCCATCTGATGGCAGCAGGCATAAGAAGGGTGACTGCAAGGAAACACGGTGGGCTCTCCGCATGGCACGACCAGAAGGGTTGGCCCCTCCAAACCCCCAACTCAGCAAAGGTTACGGCTGGGCTGGAAGGCAGAGCTGTCTGGTAGCTCCTCTGCTTCACGCCAAAGGGCTGCTCCTGGGCTGAGATTTGCTGTCCCACTACACCCCGTCAGGCAATCCAAAGGCTGATTTTTAAGAGCAACCCCACAATCCCACCTAAGCCAAAAAGTTTTTCACAATGATGTTACTAAAGCTCGTTTCTTGTATTGGGGCAGCACAAATTTTCCAATCGAGCTAAGAGCTCCCAGTAACATCTACTTAGGGCCAAGAATAATCAAGAGGGGGAAACGCCACGCTACATGTGTGGGTCTAGGGACACATCGGATGGTCCTCACAGCACCAACAGCCTCTGCTGCTTCATTCGGGCCCCCACCTGCAAGCGCACCGCCCTTATTCTGCCCTTACCTACGCTTCCATCCTTGTCACATTTGCTCCATCGGCTTAAGCAACCCACGAGACCACAAAACAGCTTCAGCCGTCACCTCCCTCGAGCGACGAGACCCCCGTCCCACCGACGGCTATCGCGAGCCCCAGCAGCACTGCAGCCCGCAGCCTGCCCTGGGCTTAACACAGCGGGACCCCAGGACAAACCCCCAGGGGTGTTAACTCCCCCCGCCGCGGGCACCCACCCCGCCATACAGCGCGGCCCGTTACGGCCCCGTTACCGGCACCGGCCCCACCGGACTCACCCGCTCGCTCTTCACCGAGCCCGTCACCTCGTCGTCGTTCAGGTGCCGCTTGAACTTCGGAGGCATGGTCTCTCACCGGCGGGACGGGCGGCTGCGTGCCCGGGAGGAGACGCCTGGAGGGGAGGCACCGGCCGCGGCGGGTCACCGCGCTGCCCGAGCCTCGCGGGGGCCCGGGACAACGGTGGTAAGGACCCCGCGCCGGTGGGGTGGGGGAAAGGGGGAAGACCCAGGGCCAAGGTGATGCGATGCCCCGGAGCTGGAGGGATGGACAGGCAGCCGCTGCCCCGGACTCGCGCTTTCACCCGGCCCCGCCGAGCCCTCCGGTATCCCAGGGGCCGCTAGCAAGCAGCGTCGGTGCTCAGACAGAAACACCCCAGCCCCGCGGCAGCGCAGGACCCCGCCACCGCCACCGCCACCCCCTCCCCGCTCACCGTCTTGAGCTCTGGGCCGGGCCGGCGGGAAATGGCCGGTACAGCGGCGCCGGCGGCGAGTCAGCTGGCCCATCGACCACCTCGGTACTCCGCCCGCCGCGCCTAGCGCCGAACTATCGATTCTGGGGCGGGGCCGGGCCAGGATAGGGGGCGGAGCTGAGGGCGTGGTTTGTCC
>WKFP01015537.1:537571-625143 GCA_011057875.1 Pterocles orientalis | reverse complement strand
CGGGGCCGGACTGCGGCGGCGCGCCGGCGGGAGCTGCCGGGGGGCGGGAGCGGCCGGGGGGCGGGAGCGGAGGTGGCCCAGTCCCGGGGAGCGGCTTCCTCGGGAGGGTGGGGGTCCAGCTGCCCCAGCCCCCGGCATCGCCCTTGGCACAGCGCCCCGGCAGCAGAGCTTCTGGCGGCGGCCGCACGCTGTCGGAGCCCGGCCAGCGGCCCCGGGGAGGCCGGGTCGGGGGGGCTGCGAAAATCCGCCGCCGCCGCAGGCATCTGGAAGGTTCCGGCCCGGCGCCCTCCCGCCCTATAAATGCGGGCGGCAGCACCGGGCGTGCAGTGGAGCGGAGGCGCCGAGGGCTCGGGCCATGCTGGGGGCCTGGCTCGTGCTGTGGGGGGGCCTGGCACTGGGCTGCCGGGGGGAGCCGGCCTCCCTCCGGCGGGGCGATGACAGCTCCGGCCGCTGCACCTACTCCTTCACGGTGGCCAGCCCCGTGGAGGCTGCTTGCCCCGAAGCTGGCGGTGTGTTGGAGCTCCGAGCCGAGCTGGCTGCCCTCGCCGCCCGCCTGAGCCGGCTGGAGAGCCGGGAGAGGGGCACGGGGGGCTCGGGGCCGCGGGGAGGCGAGGCCGGGGGGCTGCGGGACCCCCAGCATGTCCCCCAGAATGCCCCCCAGCCCGCCTGCGGGGAGCTGCTGCGGGCCAAGGCCCGGCTGGAGGAGGAGAAGGGGCGGCTGGAGCGGGAGAACCAGGAGCTGGGGAGACGGCTGGAGAGCAGCGCCCAGGAGATCACCCGACTGCGGGCCACCCACTGTCCCCCCCGTGGAGAGGGGCCCCGCGGTGACACCCCGCGTGCCCCCGGCAAAGGTGAGTGCTGGGGCAGGGAACCCCTGTGTATCCCTGCCACCGGCCCCCCCACCACCACGTCCCCTCCGGGCACCGGTCGAGTCCCTTTGCTGACCCCCATGTGGTGCACCCAGCCGTGCCCCCCACTTTTGGGCACCTTGGAGGGGTGCTCGCCTGCTGTGGGTCTCAGCCCAACAGGGGGGTCACAGCCCATGGCACCAACTTGCCCCACCTTGTCCCTAAATCAGGGCTGGCAGCCAGAGCCCTCCTCATCCCATCGTCTGCCCTGCAGCCGAGGGGGGCTGTGCTAATCTGGGGGAATCAGGAGTTTCCCCCAAGGAGCATTAAACCCCACACCCAGGGGGCAATGGCATCAGCGGCTGTGGAGCCGTGTCCCCATCAGCAGGTTACGGATGTGCCCTGTGGCAGCAGGATGGGACACCAGACTCCTGACCGAGGTGTTTGTGTTTTGGGGGGGCAACAGTTGTGTCAGTGGGACCCCCTGAGGCCAGCAAGGTGGGGGACTGGCTCAGCCCCTGCTCATGCTGTGCCTGGTCCTGCAGCTGCCCCTCGCTGGGACCCGCAGCCCCTTGCCTACCAGGAGCTGCAGTCAGAGAGGACGGAGGTTCCTGCATCCCGGCTGCTGGAGGAGACAGTGCTTGGCCGCCCGCGGAGCGAGGACTCAGGTACTGCTCTGCTGCTCACAAATACTGCCTGGCCCTCCCAAGGGGCTGGCCAGGCACTGCTGGGCAGTAACAACCCTTTCTCTCCCCTCCTGTCCCTGAGCAGGCTGCGGCGAGCTGGTATGGGTGGGGGAGCCCGTCGTCTTTGGCCGGGCAGATTCCATTGCTGGCAAATATGGCGTGTGGATGAAGGACCCTGAGCCCGTGCCCCCCTTCACGCGGCAGACCACCTGGCGCGTGGACACGGTGGGCACGGAGGTGCGGCAGCTCTTCCAGTACGATGCGGCCGAGCAGATGGCCCAGGGCTACCCCACCAAAGTGCACATCCTGCCCCAGCCCCTGGAGAGCACAGGGGCCGTCGTCTACCGTGGGGGGCTCTTCTTCCAGCCCCGCCGCTCCCGCTCCGTGGCCCGGTATGATCTGCGGGGAGAGACTGTGACGGCCGAGAGGGAGATCCCCAATGCTGGCTACCATGGGAAGTACCCCTACGCCTGGGGGGGCTACACCGACATCGACCTGGCAGTGGATGAGACAGGGCTCTGGGTGATCTACAGTACCGAGAAGGCCAGGGGGGCGATTGTCCTCTCCAAGCTGGACCCAGAGACGCTGGAGATCCGTCAGACCTGGGAGACCAACATCCGCAAGCGGGGGGTAGCCAACGCCTTCGTCATCTGTGGCACCCTCTACACTGTCAGCAGCTACTCCACGCCCAACGCCACCATCAACTTTGCCTATGACACAGCCACTGGCACCAGCCGGGCTGTCAGCATCCCCTTCGAGAACCGCTTTCGCTACCTCAGCATGGTGGACTACAACCCCACCGAGCGGCAGCTCTTCGCCTGGGACAGCTTCAACATGGTTGTCTACCCCATCCGCCTCTCCCGGGCGTGAGCCAGGGCTGGGGATGCGCCGGCTCAGCCCCTGTGACCCCCATGCGTGCCGCAGCACCCCACTTAGCTCCCCAGCTCCCCCCCAGCATGGCCGGGAATGCCAGTTCAGACAACCCGGGGCAATGGTGGGGGCCATGTGCTGACCAGCCGTGCCCCTGACATCCCTGCTGGCACCTCTGACATCCCATTGCGCTTCAGTGTAGTAGAGAGAAATCAAGTGCTCTTCTAGAGCTTGGCTGACCCAGCAAAACACCTCTCCCAGGCCTCGACAGGTTTTGGGTGGACCACAGCTGGTACCCAGCCCTGAGCTGCTCCAGCATCCTCCAGGAGCACACCCCAGGCTGGTCACCTCAAATTTGGAGCAGAGAGGGCTCAGGCGCAGTGAAGTCCAGGCAGGGCAGGCGGTGGAGGTGTGGAGAGGCTGCCCTGGAACGTCCCACCTCAAAATAAAACTTTCCCCTGTTGCAAGCAACGATCCCCTCTGTGGGGCTGGTTGTTAGTTTCCAGGCTCCAGCTGAACATGAGCACCGCTGCTGTCCCCAAGCCCCCCCTCAGCAGCAGCAGCAGTTTTGGGGAGGCCACCCCAGTTCATAGCCAAACTGCCCTGCCAAAGCCCCACCGCATCCCAGACCGCCAGCGCCAGGGCGCATCCCGGAGCTCGGCCCCCTCCAAAAATTGCATGGCAGGATCAAAAGCAGTGGGGAATATGGACAAGCCTGGTTTTATTGGGAAAAAAGAAGCCAAAGGAGCAATAGTGAGGAGTGGTGGCAGCACATCCTGCAGCCGAGCAGCCCCTTTGCTCACCCAGCTGCTCCTGGCCGCACGCTTCGGCTTTACAGGCCATGCCCGGCCACCGACAGGGCACAGCAGTGACAGCCCGGCCTGGCTGGTGGCACTCCCCACACTGGGCCAAAACATCCTGGTTTAACTGTTGTGGTGGGTTAACCTTGGCTGGACACCAGGTGCCCACCCGGCCCCTCTGCGACTCCCTCTTCAGCAAAATAAAGTTGGGTGGAAAATAAGATTAAAAACTTGTGGGTTAAGATACAAGCAGTTTAATTAAAGCAAAGGCCAAGACCACGCACAGAAACAAAGGAAAACAAAGATGTTATTCTCTGCTTCCCCTCGGTAAGCGATGTCTGGTCACTTCCGAGGAGGCAGAGCTTCAGTATGTGTAGTGGTTGCTCCCAGAGACAAATGTAACAACAGATACCCCCTTCCACCTCCTCCCTCTGCTTATATAGCTGAGCTGAGGTCACATGGTCTGGAATAGCCAATCCGGGACAGCTGTCCTGGCTCCGCCCCCTCCCCAGGTGTGTTATCGACCCCTCTAGCCCCCAGTGCAACACTCAGTGCTGGGAGGGCTGCTGTGGGCACCCTGACTCCATCTCAGCCAGACCCAATACAACTGTTTATTGCAGGAGGCTTTTCCTCCCCTCCCCGGCACTGGGGACAGACGGGGCAGCAGTGGCTGTGTCCCCAGGGGGATGTGCAGTGCAGAGAAACAAGGCGACGGCCCGGGCACGAGGGTAAAGCTGAGGGGGAAGAAAGCTCTGGGCAGCACCCAGGAGCCCCCACTGGGGCGGACAGGCAGCCCCACAGCACAGAAAACCGGCTGCTGAGGATGGGAAAAGGGCTTTTCTGTCCCCAAAGAGGACAGAGACAAGGCTGGAGCCCTCTCCTTGGCCCCACAGCTCCCCCAGGTGCAGAGTGAGCCCCAGTGTGAAGGGGGGGGGGGGCTTTGGGGGGTCCCTGGGGAGCAGCAGCACCAAAGGTTTCTCTCAGAGAGCGGAGACACCGCAGGCAGACAGCCCCAGCCCTTCCAGGCTCCCTGCCAGCACTGGGGTCTGTTCAGGCTGGGAAGTCCATCACTTAATTGACTGAAAAAAAAAAAAAAAAAAAGAGAGAAGCCAATGTACACAGGATTTCCAGCAAGCTGGGCTGGAGCTGAGCAGCGCTGAATACACAGCTTTACTTCACAGGCTTTGCAAAACAAGCCTGGAGAGTCCCTCCCCTCCCACATCCCAGCAAGCACCCAGCCTGACCCGGGGAGGGGGGGGAAGTTGCTGGATCTGGCCCCAGTCCCATTAACCCGCTTCTGCTCTTGCCCTTGAGAACAGTTCTGGGCTTTTCACACACTGAACATTCATGAGGGGAAAAAAAAAGGGGGGGGGGGGGGAATTCCCCAAACAAAATAGTTCCCTAATTTCTGGGACATTCAGCACAATGATTTGCGATGACCAGAGTCCTACAACAGAGATTACACACCGTGCCCCACTCAAAAAAGCCAGAGCTATTCCAGCGTAAAGGGCCAGAAGCAGGTTATTTATCTGGTTAAATGTCACAGAAACACACAACAAACTGGGGTCAGTGACTGACAGCTCAAACTGGCCTCAAAGGCAGACGGGGGGGCTGGGGGCTGTTTTGGGGAGAAACACATCAAAATCAGGTTATTCAGATGCACTAAATGCTCAAGCATTGGATTTTCATTAAGTTCCTGCGAAGATATTCTCCTTGTGCTGCTCAGCACAAGAAATAACCAAAAGCTCAGTGTATTGCTCCTGTTGCCTGCGGGAAATTCGTCTGATGTTGCTGGCAGCTGTGCAGGAGAATTGAGGATGAATCCTTTCAGCAGCATTTCCTTAAAACCAGAATAATCTGGTGAATGATTCCCCATGTTTGGGGTCACTTTTCAAGATTCCCCTCTGCGCAGGGAATCAGTGTAACTCTACCACGGAAACCCTGTTTTACAGCACATTCATCCATCAAACTGCTGCCTGCCTTCGCTCAGCTCCCCGCCTGCATCCTCCTTTCCCCGGGTGCTCGCTGGAGCCCTGCTTGACCAGTTCCCGGAACAAAAGGCGATTCACCTCGGGTGTTCACCACTCGCAGGTCACTTCTGCCCATGGCTCCATTTGGGGATTACAGCACCTTTATTTCCTCCATCCTGTTGCAGTTCTACCTCCTTAAAGACCCGACCTCAGCAGGAGGGGTCCCCAGCTCCTCTGCTGTCCCCACGCCACCGCGTCCCACCCAGACCCAGGGGCTGGCAGCAGCGCCCCTGCCCAAAGGCAAATCCGCAGGACCCCCAGAGCCACCCCCATGCCTGCAGGTGGCTTTGCATCCCTTGGAGGTGCAAGGCAAGCCAGCACCCTCTCCCAAGGCAGGAATTACCTCTCGAGGAGCAAACACGAGGAGGTTTCTGATGTTTGTTGGGAACCCCGAGTTCCTAACCCCACCTGCCACAGCCCAAGCTTCCACCCTGGCTCACCCTAGCTTCTTGGGAGCTGGTGAAAGAACCTGTGGCAGAGAGAGACATGGGGTCCGAGAGAGACAGCTACACAGCCACGCTGGTCAGCGAAGAAAAAGAAGAGGGAGGAGGTGCCCTGGAACACAGATCCCCATGGTGGAGACACGGTGATGCACACTTGTCCCTCGAGCAGTCCGTGAGAAGAGGTAAACTCACGCTGGAGCCGAGCAGTTGTCACAGGACTGTGACCCCACGTGGGAAGGACTCTCCCGTGAGAGGGACCCCCCCCACGGTGGAGCAGGGAAAGGCTGTGAGGAGCCCCCCCCCCGGAGAAAGAAGCAGCAGAGACAACATGGACTGACCACAGCCCCCAGCCCCTGCCCTGCCATGGGGGGAAGGCACAGAAACCAGGAACAAAGCCTTTGGGCCTGGGAGGAAGGGAGGGGTGGGGGAGAAGCACCTTTCTAAGATGCAGTGCTCGCTCTCATTATCTTGCTTTGGTTTTGATTACAAATAGTTAATAAATTCAATTTTTTTTTTTTCCTAGCCTCAGCCCACGAGGCTTTTGAACAATAGGCTGGCTGGTGGCCTTTTAACATGACAGACCCGCACTGGAGAGCGAGATCTAAAACGCCGGGGGGAAGCAGAAACAAGCTGTTTCAAACCGTTTTTCTGTAGAGGTCTGTTTTCCCAAGCTGTAGTACATGCTCTTCGCTTGGCACACGATGTTCAGACGCTCTCCTCACATCCTGCAGCACTGCACTAATCATGAGATTACCCAGAGACTTTATTTAGAGAATACTTTATTAGTTTCTGTAATCAAACCCATGTAAATAAGACCGTACATATTTAATACAGTGCGTTACCCCTGTACAAATGGAAAAAAATTAAGTTTAACATTTCTAGACCAATATGGCTGTTAATTTCTGTACAATGCCAACTCACACTACAAGTGGGATACTTTTTTCCAAAGTTGACATCACAGCTAAAGTTTCCAAAAATTCAAATTATATATATATTTATATAAAAAGATAACCAATAGCGATTCACTAGGCATCAATAGCAGCAACAGCCTTTCCAGCTTCTGCAGTCATTTGAACAAAATTATACACATTAGACTTTCAACTCACTCTTCCTTCCAAACAAATGTAAAAAAAAAAAAAAAAATCCCAGAAAAAAACAGCAAATTCTGCTACTGATGTGGTACCTGGTGCTTTTTATTAGCTTTTTCAATCATTGTCTGGGAAAAAACCTCTAGAATAACATGGTTAAAAACAGCTCCAGTATAGCACAGTCACTACTACAGATCATAAGCAGGTACAGGATATCTTACATTCACAGAAGTATCATACAGTACTGTCCTACAGCTATAATACTAGAGGATACAATTAAAAAGGCATTTATTTGATTTGATTCTATTTTCCAGCACACTGTGGGCAAGGAGGTGGTGCGACACAGCTCTGATATAAAGAATGCACCTTTTAGATAAAACTCTCCTTAATCCGAGAAGGTTTCGTTTATTCTCGTGGCACAGTCCTAAGTGCTTGTTGCTGTATACAGACATAAGCTGGAAACCGTTTAAGGATCACTCGCATCGTATAAAGGTGGCTGGACAGAGGGGAACAGAACAAATTTGACTATTGATGCAATGAATCTTTCAGCTCCAGAGGTGAATGACTAGGGGGGGAGGAAGCGGGTGTAGAGAACACAGGTGGCCAAGTAGCATTTCCATGTGGTGATGTAAATACAGTATATTGTCATCCAAGAAGCAGCAGCCAGCAAAGCACTGCCTTCAGAGGGAAACAACATCGTCGGCACCACTCTTTGTTAGGTTAGATGTCACATGGCAAAGGCAATTTTGTCAGCTATGCGAATCCCTCTGTTTATTACAAGATAGAAGCTTCTTAAGTCACTAAAAACTTAACACACATTACTTGGCCCAGCACCATCTTCAGATCTGCATATTCTCATACTCACGGGTTTATAAAAAGATAAATAGCAGCTGAAGATCAGAGCCTGAAGTAAAGAAGAGAATTAATCTTGTCAGTGAGGAACATGCCTCCCCGACCGCCTTCTTCCCCGCTGTTGCTATTTCTCAATTTTTTTTCCACTTTGGGAAACACACAGGTGTGTAAGCCAAAACACACGCACGCGCGTAGAACGTGCACACACCAAAAGCAGCCTTCATGCTGTTAGAGAAGATACAAGCCCAAAGAGCCTTGAAGCTCTGTGGGATACGCAGCAGTTTGCATCCGTAACTGCTGACAGCTTCCATGTCCCTTTACACCGAGCCCTGCAGGGAGAGAAGACTGTTGTCTTGCCCTTCGGGCTACAAATTCATGCTGCTGTAATCTCACCCGCCCTCCCCTCTTCCTGCACCTCCACGGAAACACAGCCTCTAAGATTTTGTTTCTTCAGTTTTGATTGCCTGAGGTTTGATTGGTCCAGTTCTAACGGGTTTCGTAGCTGCAGCAGGCGCAGGGGTAGGCTTTTCCTCAGCTTTGTCCTGGCAGACTCCTGAAGAGTCAGCAATTGCCTCGGCAGGTTTGCTCCCATTCTCCTCCACTTTCTGCGCTTTGCCTCCTATGGGTTTGCTCTGCTGCTGCTGCTGCTGCTCAGAAAAGAACCTCTGGGTGGACTGCAGTACCTCTGCTCTCTGCTTTGCCTTAAGAAAGGGAGAAAATGTGTTTACTGAAGAGAAGGCATTGGAACAAGAGTGAATTCACAGAAGTATTTCCTAAATGAAAGAGGAAGGACTGACCGCAGGGGTTAGACCTTCCCAAGAAAGGCAGTGTCCATCCAGTTGCTCCCCAGATGTCACCACACCTGGACACTTGGCTCCTCACCATTGTCTAGGCCTCCCTTGCTCTTTGTAATCCTCACCCCAGAAAAGAGGATCTGAAGCATCTAACATCTTTTGATGCCACTATTATTCCAGAGCCTAAAAAGTGGAAGTGCTACTTATAGAAGGCTCAGACTGAAGCTTCTCCCCACAATAAGCTGGGCCTGACCAGAAGATCGGACACCGCCCCGGCCCCGCAGGCGCGGTCAGCACCAAGGTCCATCCCAGCTGCCATTTCTCCTGTCATGTGGTCTCGACTGCTTGAGAGCAGGGGCTGTTATCACTGCAGCAGAAGCTAGTCTGAGCACCCCATTTTCCTGCCCTGTTGTTCTGGACACAGACTTCAGAGTCTGCAGTGGGAATGCAAGCAAACCTGGCTCAAGGTTGTGTTATACGTGAGCTGAAGCCTTATCTGCTTCCCACTCAAAGCGGGTGCTCATTCCAGGCAGCACAAACTGCTGCTGCACTTCCTTCAAATCCCTCCTCTGAATCTATGATTCTATGAATCCTACCAGTAACCTTGACTGGCACCTGTCAAAGTCAGCCTTTGTGACTCCATGTTTCGGTTACAGTTTTACACTGAACCTTTCATTTGTCCGTGAAGCAGGGTGCAGAGCAGACGCTCCAAGACCAAGCACTTGGCTTTCCTGCCCAAACTCGGGCAAAGCAGGAGCTGCATTACGAGTCAAATCTTTTGGAAGCAGCCTGATGACGCCCAGTGCAGTCAAACACCTTTTTTACAATTGAAAAGGTCTGTTTTATAAAAGGAACCCCAACCACAATACAGGCACTAAGCCTCCATGTACCTCTCTAAATATTTTATGTTTTTTACAGAAAACAGGGGAAAAAAACCAAAACAGCAAAAGCCTGTAACAAGAGGTCTCGGCTTTAATACTGTGTAGTTGCTCCAAGTAACTCAACCAGCAACAGAATGGAAAACAAACCCGTGAACACTGTGTGCAGCACTGCAGCAACAGCCTGACTACTGGAGCCAGATGGACACCTGAAATCCTTTGCGTAGATTTCAGCCATCCCCTGAGGTTAAGGCTAGAAGGCTGGATGACTTGATCACAAGTAATCAAGCATGACAGAATAGCTCGCATTCTTCAGAACAGTGTGTGCAGGGAGATTGAGAAAACCAGGGCTGTGTGTTCGTATTTGCTTTGACAGGTTAGATTCAGTTCATAAAACAGACTCAAGACAATACACTAAGCACCACGCGGTAAGGCTACAGCTAGCAAGAACTGGTGGTAGAAAACCAAACGGACCAAAAACCTAGAACTTAAGCGGTAATCAATTCTCCTACAACCAGATGTAACCAGGAAAAGCACACTCTTTTGCTTTTACCTCTCAATGCACGGGTTATGGCGAAAGGCAGTACATGAAGTACTTAGTACCATCTATTCATACAAACAACTTATTCTGCAGTGAGCAGGCTATGCGTACAACAGACACCCCATACTGCAGTCCTTGCCTTGGTAAGAAGAGTTTGCCTCAGCCTGAAGGGTCCCAGAGCGCTTTTACAAGTTAGATGACTCTCATCACCTGCTCCTGAAATGCAGCCACCTCTTCTGTGGCATGTACCATCTGTGTTCTACCACAGACAGTTACTCACCGGTATTTCAAACCCCTGGGAAATGAATCTCCAGAGTCACCAAGGAGTGAGGCTGGCTGGAACATGAGGGTTCATACTGCTGCTCAGAGCTGGGCAGGCAGATGTAAAACAAGAGCTCACAGCCAGGTTTGTATGCTTCATCACTCATTGAAAAAAATCCAGGCTCTTGAAACCTAGCTGTCAGACTGCCTTTGACAACAGTGGCAGCTTCACACTGCTGACCACAAGACTACTTGAGAAAGGAAGCTCCCTACCAGTTTTTCAGTCTCAAGTTCTTATTAAAAAAACAGGACGTAGAGAAGGTGGGCGTTCAGCTGTTAAAGGCCCGGCTACTGGCTTGGGGTCCAGAGGCATTTTAATTCAGACATGATTTACAGACACATTCCTGCCCTACAAACTGTCAAGACTTGAACTGGTGTTAGCAGCACCACTGTTCAAATACTAACCTTCATGTCTCGTTCAGCCTTCATCGCAGCCTGGGCCTGATTGCCTCTGGCTCCAGATACCGATTCACAAAGACCTCTGGCCATACGCGGTAAATGAGGGTGGCTCATAAGGCCTGTGGTCATCTGAGGCGGCATCTGACTATGCAGTACTACTGGCAGCCTCTGAACAGGCGCTGGGAAGGTGTTAGTATATGGGGCTCTTACCAATGGAGGGAGCAGGTTAGGCTGAGAGAGGATCTAAGTGGGGGAAAAACAACAAAAAGAGACATTTTGCAATTAGAAAATTGCCAACAAGATTGCATGTTGGCATTATCTTAAAAGGGAAAAAGTTTCTGCTCTGCTGTCAAACCAATGTCAAGAATATAGGCTTTTATGTTAAGAGAGGCCACGCTTGAACTCCAGAAAAAACAGCCCTCCAGTGTTGCTGTGACTGAAAGCAGAAGCAACAACTTAAAACCAGCATGTAGTAAGGCAGAAAACCCATGAAAGGCAGTGGAGGAGTCACTCGTGAAAGGCAGCCCTGAAAAAGCTAGGCAGGCTCTGCTAGCAGCAATTCTAAACTCAAATTCTCAAAGTCCTGCAGTCACACACTACAAATGCTGACAGCAATATCCTACATTTTCAGAGAGGCTACTTTCCCTAGCAGCCTGGCTACGGTCACCCGTAACGCACAGAATGTGCCACCCTCATAAACCAGAAGCAAATCAAACCCTTGCCATCAGCCCTGCTTTGTATGGACTGTATGACCTCCAGAGATCCTTTCCAACCTGAACTGCTCCATCAATACTCCAGGACTGCAAATCAGACAAATAACTACAACAGGCATTTAAAATATGCACTGGGACCCTTCTGAGACATGAAGCTTCTCCCCTTCCCCAGCCAAATGACCTGTTTTTGCAAGATGAGATGCATTTTAGCTGCGTGGGGAAGTCAGCAGAATCACTGAACCACCACCTGTTCTACATCGTTCACAACTGGTATTGAATTCCTCAGCGTGCAAAATTAAACACACCAGAAAATCTGCACTACTAGTTAGCAAGATCAGAGGAGTTTTTTTGGCCTTGATCTTAAAATCAGTTTTCTCACGCATTTAATTTTCTTTAAGG
Organism: Pterocles orientalis; assembly: GCA_011057875.1. NCBI lineage: Eukaryota > Metazoa > Chordata > Aves > Pterocliformes > Pteroclidae > Pterocles > Pterocles orientalis. Next base: position 613,481 of record WKFP01015537.1, on the reverse strand, counting down.
ATTCCATTTTGTCTCTCACCATGATAAAGCCCGAGGAAACACAGCTGAGTTACAATGTCACCAGGTTATACAGAGAGAAAGAGATTTATTTGCAGGAAGCCACTCGTCACCTACCTGTGGTGCAAATTGTGCAGGGAACGGCTGTGTCATTCTCACAGTGGCAGCTGCGGACTGAAACTGCTTCTGGTAGACAATGCTGTTCATCTTATTGGATTGATTGTTAGGACTCGTAGAACTGGCCCTAAAGAAAAGAACACAGTTAGAATCACACTGCTCTCATCCACAGGATGTTTCTGCCTTTAGTCACAACTTAATTAGAAATTCAGCATTGGAGGGGGGAAAAGAAAAATCTCTTAGAGAAGCTGGTAGCAGCTATTTTTCCAGATCTACTGTCAATTTCAAATGCAAACAAACTCAGAACTGAACAACACAAGAGAAACTATAATCAGAAATATTTAGGATATGGAAAGATACCAGGGTAAAGCCTACATGAAAGTGGCCTTTCCCAAAAGTATTCATAACAAATACTGGTGTCAAAAGTGTGTTCCCCTTGCCAGACCTGCTTCTTTATGGTCACTCCTGCCCCTTTACACTGTTTGCTCTATCGTGTCAAGTTCAGAGCTTGTCACAACAGGCACGAAGCACGTGCAGCAGAAGCTGCGATGTGCAGCTGCTTCCACTCTGACCTGCTGTCAAATGTTTCAAAATGCGCTTGAGCAGCTTTTAAGAATGCACAGAAAACTCTCTCCCCTGTTTTATTTGGCTAAGAACATGACCCTCAACTAAACTTTTAAGAAGTGTTGAATCACCATTAATTAAATGAAGCCATGAAGCCTGAAAGCTTATTTGGGGGAAGCGCATCAAACAGCCCTCAGAGAAAGATAAGAGTGAACAGCCTTCTTTAGGAAAAGGACCTTGATTTGCAGAGTGTTCTCATGCAGAGAGATTGCATATCATAAGTAAGTGTATGGGGAATACACTTACTTAACATAAAATGAGCATCGGGGCATCCATGGCAAGGACGTGAGCTAAACTCAATACACGCTAACATTTTGTAAGCTTAGTCTGTTCAGTCTTCATTATGAGCTCTTGAGATCTGTTATGTTGATCTCATATGTCTGATGACCTACTGGAATGCTGCTTTTAAGCTAAGATTAAGCACTGTATTTTACATTAATAGCCCCTTACCTCACACCTTTCAGAATTTACTGCTCATGCATGACTACCTACATTTTCTAGCTCTGATTTCAAGGAATTTTGAGCTTAAGCAAGATTTACCGGAAGGGACTGGAGGTTGGAGTAGTACTTCTACCAGTAACTGGTGGTGTTCCAGGTTTAACATCAATGCCACCTCCAAAGGCCTTCAAGTCCATTTCCGATATCTGAAAAACACAGCAACTGACATGTCAGTTCTTTTTCAAAGAAAAATTACACCTACCAAGTAACTGTTAGCTTACCTCACGCTTTTCTCAATGAAAGTAGGTCAGTTAAGTGGAGGTGAAAGCCAGATTGCAAAACAGCTTCTTATAATTAGGACAACCCCATCAGTGTAAGCACCTCTGTGTACAATTTTCCTGCACTATTTGGCACTTTCAGCAATGGTATTGGATTTCTAACTTGATCTTCCTGCATAATGAAAGGGAATTCAACTTTCAGGGTTGAAATCTCCTTCCCCATCTCAGGTAATACATGAAAATATTTAGATACAGTCCTGAAAAATGCTGAAGAATGTCATAAAACAACCCAGGTCTATTAAAGAAAACCCCAAAAGCACAATGAAAACAGAGCTGTCATTCACACAGAAAATCTCCAGACTCTAATTGGAGCAATGAATCTTGCACGTTATTTTGCAGATACACTCAACAGAATAAATTAGTCCCTGGAACAGTACCTTTCCATACACAGTCATGAAGCACAATGGCAACAATAAGTCAGTTAAATGCAAGTGGCTGTTTTAAGTTGACTTTGTCACCAGGAACATAATGGAACCCTTAACACAGGGCAGGAAAGTCACCTAAGGTCACAATCCTGCTGTAGCTCTCTAATTTCTTGTTGAAATGAGTGATCATCTTCCAATGACAACTGCAGCAAGAAACACGCTGCTGCTTGGAAAAACGGGCTCATAAACATTATAAAGGTGAAAAGGTTTAGCCAGATCCTAGGAAGCTGGAAAAACAGCATGGTGCAGGGTTATCTCCTTACTGGAGCTGTCACTGAATGAGAGTTTTCTTCAGCTGCAACACCACCCTTTTTCACACATCAAAGGTCCTGCCCTGCATACAATGCTAGGTTCTCAATATGCACCCTGCTGTGCTATTCAGAAAAGCAGACAGCGACATTACCAGTTTAATTCTGGCTTAAGGTCACAGCTGATACAGAGTCCAGTGAAGCCCCCAAAACTCCAGACTGTTGCACTGGAAAGATTTGATCCCTTGATATTCGCTCTTGGATTCAAGTTCCAGGAGGGAAAAGACTTCTCCAGAGCCATCTACACAAAGATGCACAGATTTGTCTCCTGCAGTGTTTTTCACCACAGCTACCTGACTGGAATTCTCCAGGACACTCCTCAATCTGGAGGATGGGGCAGTATTACAGTTTGACAGTACAACAGGTATATGGCAAAACAGATTCATACAGCAGAAGGCGGCCTTACAACTGAGGCTGGCGCGCTCAGTGGTTTGGAAGCATGAGTGAAATCTTCCAACTTGTTTCAGGTCTCATAGTGGAGCAAAACGACAAACACATGCATGGATCAGAAACCAGGCCTGACAGTGTGAAGTTGTTTGCCTGCTGCTCTAACAACAGTTTTGTACTATTTTCTGCACAGCTTCTACAGGAAATACCCTACCGGTCCATGACTAATCCTGACTGGCTTTTCTATCTTCCCTTCCCCACCTTTTAAGGTCAGGGCAGGTTTTTAGATGCAAGAGTCAATACAGGTTGCTGTGCTGGTTCTATGAAGCCTATGTGCTTTGTATTACTTTTTGTATTGTAGATTTACCAATACTGTTACCTTTCCAGTTGCAGCAATCATGCTGTGCTGAGTTCCTGCTGGGATTAATCCTCTGAAAGGCTGCGTTACTTGTGCAGGTCTGTTTAGATTTTGAGCCTGTGCTTGTGGTGGTGTGTGCTGTAGTGGTGGTTGTAAAGACTGGGGTAGTGCAATAAGTGGCTGTGCTGTGGATCCAAAGTTGGGCAAAGAAATCTGTGATCCTGGCAAAGGTACCGTCACCTGGAAAAAAATTTGCAAGATCACCAGTAACATATACACAGGGGTCATTATTTAACTTCCTTTACTAGCTCTATGATTTCAGCTACATTCAAATTAAATGGTTTAATGAGTTAATATATTTACCCAGACAGCTGCAAGCAAATAGCTGAATTTATTGTTTAGCCTGTCTTTATGATCAGTCCTAACAGCATTTGGGTCTTGGCTTTTCAGTAACAAGGTTGTATCCTAGCTACTAACTCCATCACACAACATGATTTAATTGTATGAAGTAGTAAATTTAACTCAACTCAGAAAACAAACGCAAATGAAGCAGCCAGGTTGGTGGTTGGTTGGTTTGTTTTTTTAAACTTAAAATAATTTTAGTCATCATAAGGACCCTGCTTGGGATGAAAACTAGATTTTACTTTCTGTGAGTTCCAACACTCAGCATTTCTGAGCCTAAAAAAACCCAACAAAACCAAATACAAAAAACCCAACCATGGCATGTCCCTTGCTTGGATTAACAGGGAATGCTGTGGGCTGAAAACACCACAAACATTAGTGATAAACATGAAAATACCACAGCAGTGACCTGACTGGCAGGAGGTGCTGCATTTCTTAGTCTATCAATCCACAACTTGCGAAATTATATTCTGAATGTGACTAGAAGAATGATATATTCTCCAGATGTTAAAGACTCACTAAGGTTCTGCTCTGAAGGATAACAGATTAAAAGTAAAGAGGCAGCCATGCTTGAATACATTAAAGAGACTAACCCTTCTGAAAGGTCCGTAAGACATTATGATAGATTTTTAACACGAGATCCAATTTTTTTAAGACTCTTTTAGATACCAGTCTTTGCGACTTTTCATATGTATGAAGTAGTCTATTATAATAAACCAGCCCATCACAAGTTTTTTAAAAGTCACTTAAAAAAAAAATTAAAAAACTTAACCAGAAGATGAAAACCACCAGACAGCATTCTGTAAATATGACGAAATGCCTGCACACAGGAAGTTAACAGATCTTTCACAAAAGAATTAAAAAAAACCCCAACAACTTAAAATTGCTGGACTTATTTTATAAACCTCCTGACATAGGTTATTAGTCACTGACTTGGTTGTCCTAGTTGCCTGTATGACCATCTTATCTGTTGAGTCCTCATTTGTTTTCTACATATTTGATATTGTTGACATACGTAGTGGCTCTGAGGTTTCATCTCAATGAGACTTGAAGTTAACAATTAAGCTGCACTAAGCCCCTAAAGCTTGTCTCTCTGTTCACCAGCACTGACACCTGCCCCCATAAAGGCAGCATATGCCACCATCAATTAGAAGCATCACTGTGCCAACAAAATCTTTGCCTGTCACTGGAAAATGAACTATTTAAGAGAAGGATGCCAGAAACAAATGATCAGCATGAACTTGTAGGCCATCCAGCTTCTCAGCAACTCAGTTCTTCAGTGCTGGTGCAACAGCTCTCCCTCACTATCAATTTTCAATTCTTGCATTTTAGAAGAATTAAAGATTGTCTCAGCCCCCACCTCTACCCCCATCCCACATAAATCATCAACGACATGCTTTGAAGAAGAATACAACTTAGGAAATTTACCATGCCATAGTTTACCTGCTGGAGAGCACTGGGAGACTGTGCAGTGTTGTAGAAATTACTCTGGCCAGGCTGCTGAACTTGCCCAGAGTACAGATTTGAAGCCTGAGTAAGCGTAGCTCTGGCCTAGGAAGAGCGAGAGACACCATTACATTAAGAACACTTAGCAGAGCGGTTCATGGACAGCATGGCACATTATTCTGTATTTCATCCAGTACAGTAGAAACCACAGCATAGGAAGCTAACAACATGAAGGTTTCAGCTTATGATAAAGCTTTCATTTCCAAGTGGTAGAACAGCCCTTTATCATCAATCACAACAGAAGTTAAACCTGAAGCTTTAATTAGCGACAGAAGTGCAAGGAGCCCTGTAGTTTGGGGAACAAGCCTCAATTCAAAGATTATGCTAATAGACCTTTATGAAATTAAAAGTATATTCCCTTTATGAGTTTAAAAGAACATTATCTGTGTGTAATTATCACAGAGGTGGGCTTATCCTAAGCTGAGCAATAATTTATTATTGCACTATCTGCACCAAACTATTGCAGAAGCTTTGCATTTTGGAGCACCTCCTACCTGGAGAATGTGTGTATCAATAAGCTGAGAGCCTCCCAGTCCCGAAGCTTGACTAAGCTGATGTTCATATAAGATAGGAATAGGTTGTGTATTAGAAGTCTGCTGAAATGCCAGGCTTGACTGTGCCTTAGCAAGCTCCTGGTGTTGCACTGCTGGGAAGTTGTGTAAGGCTGTACCAGACAGAACTACTGGTGACGGCTGAGACAAACCACTTTGCATAAAAGCTTGCTGGGATCTGGAAGAAATTGAAGCATTATACCAAAAAATGCAGAGGTCAAAAATGAGCCAGCAAAAAATTAAGAACACAGGTTATATTCTTTAAACTGAATTAGAATGAATGATCTGTTGAGCAGATTTTTACTGAGAAAGGTAGATTTTTTTATTGACTCTGCACACAACAAAATAATAGATGCTACTAAAAGCCACAGGAAAAAATTACTAGGCTTTTAATTTAAATCTCTAAGCACCATTAGCTATTTAGATGTGCGTGCTAAAATAGTTTTTTGCATAACTTAACTATAACATAGAGGAGCTACCAGTTCTTAGTTCTTGTGCTATAAGGTATGACAGTGGGGAAGCACCACATGTGTAGCTCCACTTAGTCAGAAAGTAAACTGCATTGTTGTCTTAACATCACAGATCTCCACAGTCCAGCCTTTAATATTTACAGGTTAAATCACTGGATGCTGACAATCGTAGCTTCCAAATTAATGTTTTGGCTTCAAAATAGTAACACAGACACCACAACCTTTAATTTTAATCAGATATTCAATTCCCTTTTAAATAGAACAACCCAAAACTCCATTAATACTGGGTTTGTACATGACCAGATCAGCCAGAAGCATTTATTTTATCTGTACTGATAGTGTTTCTGCAACTAGCCAACTGTCTGCAACAATTTTTGTCAGCTGCAGCAGAACAAGCAATGTTTGGTCTGAAGTCAGCCAAGCACAAAGTCAAGATACCGAACTAGTCAATTAAACCTTCTGAGGCTTCAGCTTTCTACATTGCAATAAGCAGGTTTTTCTACAGCACATGCAAAACTCTGTAATTAAATTTCCAAAGACACTTTCTCAAAGTGAAACTAACAGAATTTGTCAGAATCAGTTTTGATAGGAACCGGCAAGGAAGCTTTGGAAAGGCTTAAAAGTGGAAATCTAGCTGGCTATCAATGCCATTTGAGAGATCCTAGTCTTCCTATCACCTTTGGTAGCAAACAAAACATTTATTCTAAGACATAAACTGCTATCCCACTGGCATCTGAAATTAAGTTTCTACCACCCGTGGGGTTCAAACTAGGATTTCAAAGTGTTTCAAGGCTCCAATGTTGGTTTGATCAGAAAATAACAAATTACTGAATTAGAGGAACAGACTCCTCTTTTTCTGTTCCCTTAGTATGAAAGACTGATGTTTTCAGCTTTTTAGCCTGTTCCTAGAGATACAAATATCATGGATAATTTTGAATTCACAATTTTACAACTGCATCTGCACATGCAGACTAGCCAGACAATCTGCATAGAGAGATCTCAGACAGACAAACAGACAAAAGAAATTTGTGGAAGACAGGAAGATGAGGCAGCTATTTAACACAGAACACAAGTCTGCAGGCTCAAAGACCAAAGAAATTTGCATATATTACCTACCTATAAGGTTGTAAGGAGGAGTTGAACAACTCTTGGGCTTGTGAAACAGCTGGTGCTGCTCCTAAACTCAGCTGTGCTTGATGCTGTCCTTGCAGAGGTGCATAGATGGGGATGGGGATCTGCTGAACTGAAGCAGGCTGCATAAAAAAGGAAACTATTAAATATCCCAGGACAAAAGTCAAATAGAAAAGCTACAGTTAAATGTGTGCCAGGATTTGTGTAACATCATAACAGGTAAACAAAGAATGTAAAATCTCAAGGCTGCATGCAGAGCTGGTATTGCTCCCATTCAGAAAATTACTTTCTTGTTGAATTTTACACTTTTACTTGCAAATAACCAAAAGAAACTGAATGAATCATCTAGATTTGCATACCAAACAACTGCACAAGACTGCATACGATTTTATACTGCAAAAGTTGAATAAGCTTGCACTAACATGGCCCATGAACACCTCCTGTGAATATGTACTTTTACATAAAGTATATTTGTGAGTGAAAGCTTGTTCTCTCCATTTTCATGACAAATGCTTTCATTCTCAGGAACAGTAGAGATCAACACCACCTGCATGCACCAGAATGAAATGGCAAGGGCAGGCATGAGCTCATTTTTGCAGAGTCTTTAGTCCCCCTCTCCCCTGCCCCCATTAGCTCATTAGAACAGCTTTAAAGGCAATACGGACAGGGAAGGGGAAAAAAGGAAAAAAAAGAAATCCCCAAATACCTGAGAAAGCCCTGGTTGAAAGCCTTGCTGTTGGGCCAGAGAAGGCGGTGCCAAACGTGCATGTTGGGTATTGAATAGATGACTTGTATCCATGTAAAATGCTGGGATTTGAGCTGAAGTACCTCAGGAAGAGCAATAAAATTAGTACCTGATTTTAAACATCTCCCTGCTAGAAAGGTTTTCACAAAGAGTTAGAGATGCAGCCTCTCCCAGTACTTCTCAGTGACAGGTACCAGAGAGACTGGGAGAAGAAACAGAACTGAAGAGATGGGTGCCTAACCACTTTGGTATCTTTTCCAATACACCCCCAGAATCTATCACACTTGCATATGCATCTTCAGTCCCATGCAATTCTTGGGGGACAAGCAATAGTTTCTGGCCAAACCAGGCGTTTGGGTGAAGGAAGCGGAAGCACATGCTATATTGTCGTGTAATTTAGCTTAACTATATGTAGGGTTTTCTTTAAAAAAAAAATGCCATGATTCTAAACTAGCATAGCACTTTAAGAAAGAATTCAAGACGAAGTCATTCTGGGCCTTAAACAGTGATTTGAAGTCCTGCAACAGAAAAATGCTACATCAAGGATTCAAACGTAGTCTCCTCAACAAGCTAACAACGCAGCATCACCTTTATACTTACTGATAGAATCGTGCATATTTAGAGTAAGACACAATTAGTGAATATTTGCTTACAGAATGCTCTCCATCATTCTGTCTTTAGTGCAGACAACACCAGAACTGAATTCAACTCTGCAGCTTCAGAACTCCAGAAAAGCAGACACATGGCTTCTTAGCCACAAACACTATTACCTGCTGCAGACTGAGACACATAGACCTGGGGACTTTGCTGTTGCTGGGCAATGAGGGATGGCATGCAGCTCAGCTGGGAAAAGTGACTGGCAGAAGCTAGGCTGCTTGTCTGCAACTGCTGTGGTTTCACTTTACATATATTAGGAGGGTCTGAGGTGCTTGCAGTCTTCGTACTCAGTGAAGAGGTTGTGTATGTTCCAGCTCCTAGAAGGAGAGAAGTGATACACCATAAAACAGCTAAAGATATTTCAAAGCCTCATCTTTCAGTGATCAAAGTCCTGGGATAGCTACACAAGCACAACCACGGCTGGTGAAAAACACTGAAACCTAATGCAGCTGTTTGTATTAATGTAAGATGGACAGGGAGAACAATTCTGCTAAGTTCACTATAGGAAGCGCTGCAACTATAATACATCTCCCTTCTCAAGTACAGGAACATAAAAATACTTAAGCAGACACCTTGGCTAGTTACAGAGCAAAATATTGCAAAGCACAGTGTTTGTGCCTGTCGTGGTTGAGAGCTGGGCTCCAGAGAAAGGTCTTCTTCAACCACTGCAGCCGAGATTCAGGGCATACATTCTAATATTGCAAGGTGCGAAGATTTAACCAGATAGCGCCTTTTGTTTGCTGCAAAGGACCAAGGTAAAAACCAGCACTGTTTGTGAAGAGGAGCTGAACATTTGCTCTGCCTAGTGCAAAGGGATTTTGGTAAGAGCTGGCAAAGCCTTGAATCCAAAAGCAAAAGCACAAATGAAAGAAAGACTGCAATTAGTTGGATATCAGAACTACCATCTGGTCCAAAATCTACTACTTTGCTTTCATTCAGCTGAACAAAATGAAACCAACAAGGCAGCCAACAGGAGAAGTTTACCTCCTATTTCAAGTCCATATAAGGCGCATGGGCAGAAAGACACCTTAATATTGTTCTCATCTGACTAAAGTGAAACAGGTGAAGTATCTCCTTGTTTGTTAATTAAAACGTATCTGGGAAGCTGCCATTCAGATCCAACATTTCAAACTAGCATAAAACTTCTGTTCGCTTTGCATTAAACATAATTCCAAAGGGAACCTAATATCTCAAAAAACATAACCAAGGATCAACGCAGCAGGATACTACATTCTTGACATCTGGTACCTGACAGTGAAGTTGTTGGTGTAACTGAGGCCACAGGAATAGGAGGCATTGATGCACTAGAGAAAGAGCTGTAAGTACCACTGCTTGGCCCAGTGTTGCTACTGCTGCTGCTACCGCCGCTGCCACCAGCAATGGGAGATGCTGCTGAGGTCACTGGTGAACTCTTCTCCCCCATGTTCGGGGAATTCTCCCATGCTTTGCGTGCAGACTCCATCTATTTAAAAAAAAAAACAAATTTCCTCATTTATTAGGAATTTTCAACTACTCAAACTGTCCTTTTTTCAACTACTCTTTTAAGTGTTCTTTATCGTTCAAAAGGCAATTCAGGCTTCATGCGAGCCTCTTTTTTTAAAATAACCAGAATCGTGCAACTCTGTTCATGCAAAAAGCATACAGCCTTCAGTTGGAGCTTCTTATCTGTTCCAACTGCACACGTGCACAGTTCATCATCGTAACATTCAATGCTCTAATTTGCTCACATTAATTTGGCTTGGTTTTGTTCAACATGAAGAGCAAAAGCACAGTGAGCAACATAAAGGTAAAAAACCCTCTAAATATTTCCATGAAGTCCTTTACTTACAGGTTATGCGGGCCACTTAAATGAAAGAGCCCCCTGCTTTCTTGGTAAACTACCCACTTTGAGTAACCACCAAAAACATCTAATTCACACTTCAGTAAACATGAGTAGTCAAGTTTAGATCTCCAAAGCAAATGCTGTTCAAGAAGCAACCACGAACTGACACAGCTTGTGCGCACTGCTTTACATTAATGCCAAAAATGCTTCATGCTCCTCTATTTCTATAATTGTAAGTTTAAGTCTTGCGCAGCAAGGAAGGTGAAACTTCAATTTAAATATTTTATACACAATTATCTTCCACCAAAAGTGGAAGTAACTATTGTTCTACTGCAGCCAATCACAATCTAATTATTACCACACTAGACACGCAATGCCAAATCTGAACTGAGACACGTTTGAGGGACTACTGAAAAGGAAGCATTAGTGTTCAGACTACGCTTGCTAATTTAAACACCCAAACACAGTCCATGGACTTCTCTACAACCTTCAGCTGCCCCCATCTAAAACAAAGATTTTGCTAGCAAAGCTGGATGTCCTAGGCTGAAATTGCTCAAAGACTGTAAGCTTCTCAAGGCCAGGTGATGTCTTTAACAGTACAGGTGAAGGGGCAAATACATACTCACAAATCTGGCTTCACTGCCTGGATCAATAGAGGCCCCCTAGTTGGAACTTGCACTCTCTCTACGTCTTATTTTCAACCTACTCTGTTTTACATGAGTTAGGCACAGCCTGGACAGACCAAACATAACTTAGGTTATTTGCCTAGACACTTCGGAAGTGATAAAAAAGCAAAGCAATATCAAAAGAAGTGGGCAACAGGTGATCAACACACACCCATCTGGAAAATGGAGTTGTGTATTCCTTAAGAGAGTAAAGAGGGAAGAGGGAGATTTGTTACACATTAAATCGCTTGGAGGTAAGTCACCTGTTTTCATTTTTTGAGACCATCTTCCCCAGCAATCATTCTCAGTTTCCCGTCCACAACATTTTCCTCCAAATTGGTTCTGATTCTTGCAGATGGGGCAAATGTCAAAATTTTGAAGTTCAAGATTCTGCTTAAGGTGGAGTACAGGTAAGACTACAGGCTTCTTTCTGAACACCACAGGTTCTGGTAAGATAGGGTAACAGTCTTGTACTGCATTAGTATTAAGAGAAAGTGAAGATGTACCTGTAAATGTCTGAATAGAAAAGGTAGAGAAGCTTCTACTCTGTTCGAGGAGTTTCATGATGTCCTGGAAAAACTACCGATAGCAAAAGCTAGAGTCTACATACTGCATTTTGTCTTCCATTTTCCAATTTGCCATAAAGTGCACATAACAGAGTTCTAAGTTTTCTAACAGCTTTGCTTTTAGAGAGCTCCTTAATGATCTCTAACTTCTTAAACCAGGAAAAAAGATGCAGAAGAGATTGGTACTCTAGGAGCACTTACACAGCACCACCTACAGACCAGACAAGAAGGAGTAAGAGGCTCTAAATTAAGAGAGGCTGGGGAGAGTGCAGTACTGTCACTGTTTGCTTAGTTATGGAAAAGGAGAGCACAAGTTAGAGATCATAGCTGCTTGAGGCTTCTCTTCACTGTTGATCCACTGGGGCTTTCACATTGCAATAATGGTCCAGTACGTATTAACAAAAAACTTAACCAAAGACAAATACCAATGCACGCGTCTTTAAGTACGCCAAAGTTTCAGTGATCAGAAAGTCAAAATGTGTCAGATTCTGGACCAGATGCCTACGTAGGAATTTTAGATGGAACCTCAGAACATGGAAGAGGACCAGGCAGCTCAGTTTAAGATTGCTTTGGACTTTCTTTTGCTCAGCTCCTTACCTACCAATAGCCCTATCAACTAAGTTCTTAAGAGGATGTCTGCCTTAGAAAAGGTGCCTTTAGCAAAGATACTCTGAGGAAATAAGAGATGTCAACAAGCCTTCCCACATGAGCACATTACACTTACACCTGGGCAGAATGATGCCAAATAGTGGGAGCAATTGTAGCCAAGTTCCCCTGTTGAGTCTCCTCAGAGACAACTTTCTGTCACAGGGGATGGAGGAAAGAGGAGGTGCAGTGATTAATGCTGTACAGTGGCAGAACCTGGAGATTTTGTTCTTTTAAGAGAATGAATGCAATGCTTTCCTCTCTGCTGCTCCAAAAGTATCTTTTAAAAGAAGTAAGGATTATACTGAAGAGGGTGACAAAGACCAGCTCTGCTCTGTCTGGACCAGAATGCCTGTTGTGAGAGTCTCAGTGCATGCCTCAAAACAAGCTTGTTGCCTTCAGCATTTGCAAAAAGGAGGCAGAGCTTCAGTGGCTGGAGTAGAGAACTGGAGACAAAGCTGCTTCCAAATCCCCCTCCATTCAGATTTTGGCCAGAGTGTTCTTCAAGGTAGCCTCAAAACACAGATCTTCAACATTTTTTTAGCACACATCCAAGATCTATCATCCACTGAAAAAGCAATCAAATCACCAACATCAGAACAGCAGAAAAAGAAACTGCAGGATGAATGACACAAACACTGCAGTTTGCTTTGTAACCGAGCAGTGTCACATTCTTTGCAGCATCATGCTATAGAAACATTCCTACCTGTATTATTTGTGAATCAGATATCCAGCTGCTAAACAATTAGAGACTGCTGTTTTAGAAAAATGCTTTCAGGCGCCAGAAAGTCAGGTTATGGTAACTTATTACACAAGAATGCAATACAAAACCAGATTTTTGTTAAATTACCTGTCCCTCCTCCAGCCCTCTCCCCATTTTTGCTGGTCTATTGTTTCCAAGTGATGTTACATTTTTTTCAGGAAATAAAGTGTTAACAAAAGAAAAGCAAAGATTTGACAAGAGATCATTAATAACTATCATCTGTAGAGAACATGAGCAAGCAGCTGTCAAACAATGCCAGCAAGACGCCAAGTCTCACTGGGATTGACAAGCAAGTTTCTCCAAACAGTTAGTTCTGAATCCAATCCTAGTTTCATTTCTTCTTTTAAAAACTTAAAGAAACTAAGTTCACACATCACTCTTCCTTAACACCAGAAGGAGCAATAATATTTCTACTGGTTCAGTCACCTGCAGTCACAATCACAAAGCAGATCTAGGACACCAAACACAAAAAAGGACTGAAAACTTACAAAGATAAAGTAGCAAAGCTAGAGCCCAACTCTATGTTAGTGAGTTACACAATGCACACAGTCCAAGTTCCAACAAAATGGGAAAACATCACTCAATACTCTACACGCTTGTTCTACACTGGCAAGCAGAAAACTGCAGAACACTTATAACACAACAACACACATTCTGACTAGCTGATCCAACTGCCCTTCATAGACACCAACACACCACCTACATTTCATTATTTAGAACTTTAGCCATCCAACTCAAAACCACATTAGCACTGCACCAAAAAATCTTACAGCTAAGAAGAAATGATGCTCAGCTTACCAAGCAACTCCTTACAGCCTTTTATACCAAACCAGGCAACTTACTTGAAGCTAAACTCTCAAAAAACCTCAGTCAGATGCTGATGGTTTGTCATGAACACTACGGTACAACGTTAAAATGCTAGGATCTTATTTTTCAGGGCAGTGGGAGCTAAGATTGGTTGAGATGCCAAGTGTTAATGAAACGGGGTTAGAGATTTATAATTTAAAATGCATCCTTTGATAGAGTCTTGTGTTTCAGCCATCCATTTATATGCAAAAGCAGTTCAGCAGAGGAAACAAAGGAAGGCTCTAAAAAAAGGTTCACCAGCAAGTTCTCCATTAACTTTTTCCCCTGCATGCAAGAAAACGACCCTTAGAGGGATGTGGTACATACCTTGAGGGTGAGGTCGACGGTAGCGGGAGAAACTGGAGTTAGGCTGGAGCTCTGTTGTAGAGTCTCCCTCCTAGGGAGGGGAAGGGTGTGGGGCAGGGGCACCTGAAAGGCAGGCAACACACATCACATTCTAACTACGTCTACTACAAACGCCCCAGAAAAACAAAGCTCAAGCTTTATTAAGTGAGTTACAATTTCTTCAAGGCTTGAGCATTTGGCAGGGAGATTCTGCTAAAATAAGGTGAAAATTTGGTAGGTGGGGAAAGGCCATTCAGCAGGTGCTGACATGCTTCTCATCCCTCTTTAAGAGGCTGAAGACTAAAGTTCTGAAGTGTCCATGTTTTCCACATAAACAAATAGCAATTTTCTGCTTTGGAATTTACTTTAAAGTACCATTTCAGTTTACTGATATGCAAAAGTTCTTCCCAAGCCAAGTTTGGCCCCTTTTGTACTACTATAGTATACGGGGCTTCGTGACCTTGAGTTCTGAGATGCAGTTGCTGAAAAAGGAAGCTATAAGCTCCAAAGTCACAGGACCATGAAACAGACCAAAACAGATGTGCCATCCAATAACTGAGTTCAGTTATCTTCTCTTTCAAAAGATGAAAGATGTGAAACTAAAGGAAATAAACTTGACATAATGCTATTGCTATCTTTGCCTAAGGAAACACAGATGGATTTCCTAGAAGTTCTGAATGAAATGTATCAGAAATACTGCAGTGGTCAATCTATTAATTCTGACCATTTCTTCCTCCATTCAGAGCACAGCTAATGGACTTCCACCAGATGAGGTAAGGCTAATCCAAAAGACACAGATATGGAAGCTCTGAAGCAGGTGATAGGACACATCCTTTGTGGCCAAGAGCCCACATTTCCCGTGTTGCAAATCCAACTCCAACATGCCACAAGAAAGCATACACTAATATCATTAATATAAAAGAATTCAGTGTTCCACAGTAGCCACCAAAGACACAAACCACGACACCACCAGAAAATCCAACAGAATTACGAGTAAGTTCAACCAGTATTGCTTCAAAACTGTATTAAAGGATGCTACAGTAAGCAGAAAAGCATCTCTTAGATGGAATTCACAAGACATCTTCACAAAAACCTGAGATCCTCCTGTATGATTCTTTCCTCCAGCAATCAGCAACTGACTCAGCTCTGAGCTAATTTTATTTCTGCTACTCAAACAACAAAAATCACAAGATACAAGTTCCCAACCCAACAGCCCAGCACATTCAAGACAAACCTGACTTTCCTAAAAGTCACAACCTAGCTGGTCCTCTCAATTGCTACACCACACTCACACAGCCAGGATCATCGGCTTTATGAGGATTGCAAACATCTCATCCCCGTAGCACCTGAACAACTGAAAGCTTACTGTCTGCATTCAGAAAACATTAAGCTGCTCCCTTTATATGCCGCTGCTGTGATTTCAAGCTACAGTTCAAAATTACTTTGTAAAAGCTTTGCTTCAAACTTACCTACAGAGCTTTGCTACTGGTACCAGATTCAAGTCCCAACTGCTGCTGAGAGCACGCTCTCCCCTTATGCCTATTCCTTGCTTTTTTAGCATTGTCCCTAGAAACATCTTCTCCACTTCCTGTGCTCTTTAGCTTATCGTGGTTGTTCAAAAGACAAGAAAATACCTGAAGAATTCTAGAACAGATACTAATCAAACCAACTATCCTTCAGAGTAAGATCATCAGACAACGCACAGCTGGTTAATGTGAAAGAAGCCCTAGTGATTTGTTTACTGAAGGTACTGATTTGTGCTTTAAAGAAGCGTGAAAGTATTTTCTTGTCTTCAAAGTCAAGACGATCACTGCAATAGACTTACGTTCGTCACCAAAGTCTCCTCCATTTTTGTACTGCTAGTAGCCACTGTGTTAGGATGAGAAGAAGGTGTAGTGTAGTCTGTTACTGACTCCTGTGAAGAAAAATAATTCCATTAAAGTATCTCCCTTATCTAAATTAGATTTTAAGTTTCTTGGACAGATGTCCGCCTTTCTACAGGAGGAGTTAATCAGGCAACAGAAGATCAGAATTTCACACCAGCTTTTTCTCAGAAGACATGCCCAGCAATCCTTGCTGCCGAATTGCTACTGAGGTCAGAAGAATTCTTGGGAGATAACAGTTTGCCTCATGACCTCACAACATACATCTGGAGGCAAGTCAAAATACAGTCTGCAAAGCAAGAACATATAGTGATGTACTGCCTGGCACTAAATATATCAACTTTGGTGATGTAACCAATTCACACTTGCCACCCAAGATGCTTTAACCACCCGTGGGTGCTTTTGGCCTATTTAAAAAGCAAAATACATAATCTGACAGCTTTCTGTAGCTTTTAATAAATGCAGAAATTTCTTGGGTAAACCTATGACAAGTAAGGTGCTCCAGATTAATAAAGAACATATAGGGATGGCTGCAATTTGCAAAACAATTTTCTTTCCTTTAAGTTATGCCTCTGAAAGTCACAAGACTCAACTTCTCTGGATGATCAAATCTACCTCCTGACTTCGGCACTGAGCCACGATTTCAAGGAAGAAATGGGCTGAAGTTTCTAGTCTACCAGAGGCTTTCCTTGAAGCTTGTTACAACGAGGGGACCTTAATGTGCTCAGTGAACAAGGACTTTCATGGACCTCGCTGGAGCTGGTGACTATTGCAGTTATAGGTATAAACTGCCTGATGAAAGTGCCTCACTGATAACGCTGCCAGCTCTCTAGAGAATGACCTACAACGAACAAAAAAAGCACTCGTACTTCTCTGAAGCCATGGTGAGCACTGGTTTTTTAGTTCCTGTCACAGGATATCTACTCAGCGTATTCTGGACAGGCAAACAGATGTTATCAGAACCTGACCCACACACTTTGTTAGACAAATGGTGTGACCCTGAATTAGCCAAGATCCGCTCTCTAGCAAACACTGCAAACTCCCAAGATTTACAGGTCTGAAGCCCAGAAAAAGCTCTCTATCATTTTACAGCACTGAAGGACAAATTAGCAGTAGCACTGTCAATGAGCGCCTGGATTTGTCAACACACAATGATTTTGAAGGCACAAACCACCTAATGTCAACCCATATGATGATAAGCTATTAAAAAAGTGCACACTCAATTTACTCTTCAAGCCTATGGCAATGTCTCCTAAATGAGCAATTAAAGCATCAAGATACTAACTGGCAAATAACAAAGAATCCTCCACAAAAGGATGAGATCATTTTGCTATAAAGCTAAGGCAACAAGGTACACCATCATAATGGGGTAAGAGAGGACACAATGTGCACATTGACTGACTTTTATATTTACAAAGGAAAGAGATCAATTTTCTCCATGTAGCTGTTCCCTTTGCTTGTTAAACTGGTAAAATGTGAGGCATACAATGTTTCCCATAATCCAAACTACCAAACTGCAAGTTGCACATTTATGCTTAATTCCAACATGCAACCTTAATTTGGGTAGAACAAGGCAAGCGCACAAATCTGTTTTAATGACAAGGTCCCTCTAATGAAGTAAATTGACTGGCTTCCTGTTTTTTTAAGATGCATTACTGCATAAGAAAGAGGAAGCTTTTAATATAACATTATCAAAATCCCTTCAAGTTTTGGATGCAAATTTTGCCACGGCCTTAGGACTAAAATTCCTTACAAAAGAAATTGGATCAAGACTATTGCTAGCTTTCTCAAAGCACAAAAATGCTTTTTCTCTAGAATTAACAAAAAACCACTGTATCAACTCTAGTGCCATTAAAAGTATATGTACATTGCTGAACCATCCTATAGGGATGCGTTACAGGCTGAACATGCAGATAAGACGATGCTTTAGCCCTAAAAGCACCACTCCGTAGGTTAACCACCATCCTTCATTTACTGGTACATTAAGTCTCTGTTAGATATGGCTAATCACCAGAAGCTTTTGTAATTAAATTTAAGTGATTCTTCTGTACAACCATTTCACTGAAGAAACCAACTGATTACTTTATTATAAACTATTAACAGCAATAACAGCAAGAGCAAAAAGCTGTACATGCTTTTTGGAGGTATCTACAAGTTATTTATACCTGATGAAAAAGAACAGGAAAACTTTTTCTACCTACCTACCTTGCCCAAAAAGAAGAGATCACAAAACCTGAAGTGACTTTACGAATGAAAGGACAAGGCAGACCTCAGAGCTGACCTTGCTATAAAGTATCAGGGTACCATATGGGATTAATTAGCTATTTGATTTGTTCCTGATTTATGTAAATCACTCAAACCTGAGAACTTGTGAGATAGTCAGAATTTATTCTCAAGTACAGCCTATGCCATTCTTGACATCATCACTGTAAGACACAGCTGTTATCAACTACCTGTGCAAACATTTCATTGCCATGTCCACAACTGGATATTGATCATTCCTGTGATTTGAAAGCTTCAAAACTTTAGCCATGGGGAAAGGCAAGGGGTAAGATGTTTTACCCAATTCAGACTTACATGTCAGATGGCCTTTACTCCAAAAAATATTGGAAAACCCAAAAGAAACAGCTGCAATTGCTTTGGAGCATCATGCTTATGTTCTAAACATCTCACCAGCATGAGCTGTTTTGTAATTATATGGTTTCTAAGGTAAAACAGTCTTGTATGACAAAATGCACATGCTCTTACTAAGCTTTTTTGTTTTCGGAGGAATGAGGTACTCCTACAAAGCTTCTGCTTCTGAAGGAGGACAGCTTGCTTGACTTTTGCAGACATTTACATCCCTAAATACACTAAAAAAAAAAAAGTGCCTTCCTGGAAGCTGAGCAGTATTCTCTGAGAAGGATGTTAAAGAGTGTCATTTAGGTTTGTTAAAAATTCCAACACCTGACATTCAAACAACAGATTAAAGATGTCATTACTTCTTCTCTCACTAACAAGCAATGGAAAGAGTACAAAGACAAGAGAAAGCAGCTGCAACATAAATCAATATAGGAACTCCAGGGCTGGGGCAGTATTTGAAGCCATTTTAAAAACCACTTTAAAACCAGCAAGACTGGTTTATTCCCGCAAAATCTAGGTGAAGCTTATCTTCTCCAATAAACCTGCAGGTTATTGGTTCAACTTTCAGAGAATAAAACATAAAATACAACCACCCTTTCCCAGAAAATGGACACCCTGGGAACTACTCATGACAAAGTAACTCAAAAGCAAACCTGGAACTGTTGAGACAGAAATAATTAGGCCTATTACTAAACATTTCTATTAGCAACCTCTCAGAGTAATGAGGAAATCATTGAGAATTTTCATATTCAGCACAAACTGGAAAGTTTCTTTTCACTCCGGTCTTCCGTCCAGAAGAGGCACTTCAGTACTGTGGTAGTTAAAAGAACCTCGGCAGCCCACATTTAATTAAGGCCAGAAAGGCACAAAATCCTGACTTCCCTTTTGAAGATCTCATACTTCACAAATAATTGTAGAGAGGAAATTATGCTGATTTTAGTAGAGCTACTCTATATCAAGTTAGCCTGAAATAATCAAAGATGTTTCCTATTCTGTATGTGGCTTAGAAGAAGCATCTCGCCTTTTCTGGAGCTCCGGTCACAGGAGCTTGAAAGACAGCGAGAAAGCACATGACACACATACAAACAGCATTCTTACCAAACACTTGAGCAAGCTGGTATTTATGGCTCTACACTTCCAATTCTGCACACAAGGAGGGCACTTTATCCATTTCCAGTATAAACATAAACCATTCACATCTACTTACAAGATGGAAACTGCCAGGAAGGATGAGAAATCCCAGAACTTAATTTTCTTATGTATTTACCGTTTGACTCAAAAATCAAGTTTGCAGCTACCATGTTGGACACAAATATCCTACTTAACACTTGCTCTGTAAAAACAGACTTCACTGAGATAGCATCTTGCGCTTGAATAACACCTTGGCAAAAATTTTGTCTTTTTTTTTTTTCAACTGTGGGTGACAAGGATAAATTGTGAGTGACCTGCGTTTCAGATTCTTCAACTATTAATGTACCTTTTGCAGAGGATCTGTTTTCCTAAACAGCATCAGCCAATTTCTGCTTAAGACTAGGAAAAGAAAGATTGAGACAGCATGCAATAAGCTTGCGTCTAAACTCACAAAACTGCTTTAGAACCATACAAGAAGCCTTTTTACTTTACCAAAGCAGCTGTAGCTATCACCTGGAAGCTACTCAAACTGCATGGCATCTTTACATTTGAGAGGTGACAATCATAGCTCTTCCTCAAGACACAATGCTGCTGTAGCGAAGGCAGTCCCCACACAGGTCCTTAGGCAAAAAGGAGAGTACTTCTGTGGATGTTTTTCAGCCAGTGCTATCAATGCGCCACAGCTAAGAACCAAGCTGTAGAACAATGAATCCTGACAGCAAGTCACCACCTCACTGCTGAGCAGTTATAGAGAAGTCAGGAGAGTTCCACACAGACAACTATGATGTGTCCTCAACATCCTGAAAGACTTCTGCAAGGGATACCTTCACAATATGCAAGCCAACAGGAGCTGACATACAGACTCTTTCTGAAAACTGAAGGCGCCTTATCCAATGCTTTAGCATAATTCTAGTTCAGAGATTTCTTGTTTTCCTAGAACAGCACTTAACTCACAGCTTCAGGTCATCCATGTACTCGACCAACAACCACGCATGCTACTTCCCTCTTGTTCTCTGCTGAAAGTCAAGCACTCATCTTGTATACATCACATATATCCCAGTTTACAGAATCTGTCTATTCCAGGCTCCAGTGTCACTCTCCACAGCAAGGCTCAGGAAAGAGTTTTCACATTCATAAGGCAGGAAAAAAAAAAAAAAAAAGGTTAAAACCTTCCAAGCTGCTATCTGTATAGGGGGTCTCTGTACCACTTCTGGAGAAGTGTTTAATTCAAGCAGTACTGATTATGTTTCACATTTGCTACTCAGTGGGCTCTGCTGTCCAGGTAACTACCACCAGCAGGCAACCAAGTGTCAATTACATCATTGTAATCATATTTTACACACAGTGCTCAGTAATTTATCAATATTTTCCTTACCTTTGTGTTTGTTCCAAAC
This sequence comes from Pterocles orientalis, assembly GCA_011057875.1. Taxonomy (NCBI): domain Eukaryota; kingdom Metazoa; phylum Chordata; class Aves; order Pterocliformes; family Pteroclidae; genus Pterocles; species Pterocles orientalis. The sequence continues at coordinate 592,345 of WKFP01015537.1, read as the reverse complement.
TCTGGAGCAGACACAGATATCATCGTTCCTATTTCCGTGCTCAGTTCACTTGCTGCTTTGGTTTCCTTTGCAGTGACAGGTTCCGGACTTCTGACAGAGGTGGGAGATGGCTTCTCTTGTCCCTCAGGCTCGCCCTGCTGGGCATCCTTCACCTTCCTGTTCTTTAAAGAACGCTCTTTCCCAATAGGACCAGGCTTATACTCCTTGTTCTCTACTGGACTCAAGTCTGGAAGCTAAGTTAGTGTTAACTTGTCAGTTATGTCTTCCCTCCCATGTTCTACCCCACAACGATATTACAACATGCTCAAAATAATTTTGTTTAAATCTAACAAAGCTTTCCTGAAGTGTATTTGAGACTAAGTTAGCAGTACATACATGAAATGCATTTATTTTGAACATCAGGAATCTAAACCATTGTTCTCAAGCAACAAATGTTGTGTGTGAAGTGGTAGTGTTCAACTAAAGTAAGATCCAGTTAAAACCTACAAAAGAAAGCCAGTTTGACTCTCCTTACAAAAAAGCACAGAAGCCACAAGACTTTGTATAACTACAGGTTATTTTCATTTTTAGAGAATCAGGATTTCATAGGGCCTCAGGAAACTAGAACAGAAGACTCTACTTTAATCTGAAGATATGAGGTATGGATGTTGGCAGCATTTTTCCCTAGGAACTGAGCACTAAGGGGATATCCAGAAAAAATAAACACACCTACACACAAGTGTTGCAGACACCATGGCGGGAATAACTGCTGCAATTCAGTCGTCCATTTTTGTGCATCTGAATTAAAGCAGAATGAAGGGCCTCAGGGAACTAGAATGCTCTGCTGTTTAAACAGCCATATCCTTTCTGGCTGAGACTACTCAGCCCATTTCACTACAGAGCAGCACAAAAATCCCTTAAAGGCAGTTCTTAAAATCCTATTGCTTAAGCTTTGATAGCGGAAAGACAGAAGCTGCTGGTACTGTCTCAATACAAGCCAGCTGTTTCAGGATTAGATAAAGACTCTTTACAATACAATGCCTTTGGTCTTCTGGGAGTTTGGAGTTTCCTAAAGGTGTCTGGTACCCTCAGGAGACCAGCAGAGACTAGTTTCCAGAGGGAAGGAAGAAAACAACAGTAGGAGCAGATGCCTGAGATTGACAACACAGCAACTGGGAACATCAGACCCACCTCACCCCAAATGTTTTTTTTGCTTTAACAGTTTAGAGGCAGAAATTCCTCCAGATACTTAAAGGTCACACTTGGAAAGGTAAATTGCTTCAAGTATGGTCCTCTTACATGGTCCATATTAGTTCAACAATACTAACCTCCAATCCTCCACGTAAGCTTGTACTTAGGCTTCATAGCAAATAATACCACCATAGGGGTGGCAGGTGTGTAGGAATTGCTTTTTTTTTTGTCATCAAGACAAAGGATTACAACCCTCTCATTCAGAAGAGTGCACAAAAATGTTCATCTCCAATGAATTTACCATTTAGTCACAGATTTGTCTTTCAACAATGTCTACAGGAGTCTTGTTATCTGTAACTAAGAAAAAAGGAACTTTCTACACAGTATAAAGTAGACTCTCTAGATACTTAACTTTGGAATTCAGTATCTTTAAGTGATTTCATAGGGGCAGTTTTAGGTGTGCTGCTAGTATATCCGAGATATGGGTTTTGAACACGCTGGGTTACTACAGTTCACCAGCAATATCAATTACAAATTTCTCTGCTGTATGGGTCTTACATTTGGCAATGAAAACCACGAACTGCAGCATACCTACCGAATGCCTCATGCAGCAGAATTTAAATTCATTATACATGTGACTGCACTTTCAGATTTCAGCTTTTTTTGGAAAAAAACCCCAAACACAACCAAAGAAACACCCAGTCTTCTAGAAAGACAAAAGGGCTTTAATTACATCAGGACCACTGCCAAATCTCAGACACCAAGAGGGACTGAAACAGCTGGCTCTATAAGTCACCAGCCAAGTTTATCTGCTATAACCATCTCTTTCTGGGAGTAAGAAGCTGGTGCTGAGTGCTAGCGATGCACAGGTAAGTATGCACTGGAGTGCAAACAACAGGAAAGTACATTTCATTAATGTAAAAGATCACTAAATATAATCTAAATGACAGGAGGAGAAACTATTACTCCTTATAAGTGGTAACAAAGGAAATACAAGATTATGATTATTAAATGAAGTCCCTAAATCTCTGGAAGGCAAGTGATACGCTTTTTTTTTAATTGAGGTTAATTACCTATCCAGTCTTCCTAGATCAGTTGCAAAAAAGTTAATTATGCAGACATCTGCAATTTGAATTTGAGACTTCAAATCAGTGGCTCTAACATTCCTCCCTTTCCTCAAAACACTTCTCTTCCTGCAACTTGATGTACTACTCATCTGGGTAATGTGGCTACAAAACTAAATAGGGCACCACCCATCATTTAGAGCAGGGCACAGGGGCTGGAAAAGCTACTGCAGCTGGAGATACAGCCAGGGCAGAAAAAGAAAGCTTGCTTCAAAACAGCACTCCAAGCCTGAGCAAAGTAAGCTCAAGAGAAAACCAAAAACCTCAAGCTAGAAAACAAAACCAAAACGCTCCACCACATTCATAGTCTCCTAACAACAAAGCTATCACAAATCCATAATCCCATCCCTGCTCTAGCCACATCCCCTGCTCCAAACACAGAGCTAACAATCTTTGTTGGGCCAGGATGCCGTTTACTTACACTCGCTTGTTGAACTGAATTCCCTATCTTCTCTCCAAGAACCAGCTTGTTGATTGTTTTAGGAAATACAAAAGGAGAATGCAATTTTCGTAGTCCTAACTGCATGAGTATTCTGTTCCATTATTTGTAAGCTCTTTTTGGCTGAACTTCTTTAAATTTAAAAGTTTGTACTGAAGATATGACCTTTTACCTTTTGTGCTTTGATGGGTCCAGCCCGAGGCTGTTTCTGTCTTTGCTCTTTCGGTTCTGGTAGCTTGTCAGTGGACTTCTCAGAAAGTACAGGGCCAACTTCATTGTCACTGCCACTGGAAGCCGGGGCTCCGAACTGAATAGTTTCTATACCGAGATCAACTCCACCTTCTTGCCCAGGCTTTGTCCCCTAGTTAAAAGGTAAACGCGTTTCAAAAGATTTCTAGATCAGTATCTAGATCAACCATGCCAGGGGTTCAGAAAAGAGCACAAAAGATGCTCGGCTGAAAACCACTAAAAGGGTACTTTTGGCTTCTGCCAGCAGTAGTATTATTTATGACTGCAACAGATTTGCAAGAGTAAACAACATACAAATGTACACTTCCTCCTCTTCAAGTTCCTACTGTTTATACAAGCTCAAGAGTAAGGGAAAAAAAGAGGCAGTGAAGAAATCCATAAACAAGATCAAGATGATGAACTGGTAGAGAAGGGGGATAGGGACAAGTGCAATATCAAAATATTCCAATTCAGGTTCACACCACTCTCCTGAAAGTTCAAAAATTACTGTTCAATTTGAGAAGAATAAGAAATTAAGAAAGATTTCCAGATGTCCTTATGCAGTTAAAATGGTCTCCTAAGAGAGTTACATCACATTCTTACACTTTAAAACAATAAAGACAAAAAAAGCCCAAGAAAACCACAGGGCTTTAAACAAAAAATTTAGGGCTATGCAAATTCCATGGGATAAGTAGAGCTAATATACTTAGAAAGCATCTACTGCTTTTTGTATCTCTGATTTAAGAAGGGACACAAAACACATTTAATTCCTTGGAGACATCCTGTTTCTGTCTACATTACTGAACCATACACAAGTGTTCACATGGAAACCAGGCAATATTTTTACTTAAAAAAATATGCTGAATAACAGCTATCAATAGAATTCGTGAATGGCTGAGTTTTTATTAAGAGCACAGTTTCTCCATGCTGCAATCATAAAAGCGCTAGCCCGTATCGTATGTTTCTGTACTATCTCCTGACTCCATGGAATGTCACGCATACTAGTTTAAGTATGTGCGCACCTGAATAAATGGATAATCTGTACCCAATCCCAATGAGATATTATTTGGGCAAGCTTCATATACAGCTACTCTTCTTCCCTTCATTCTTACCTCTGGAGATGTCGCTGAACCAAAAGATGTCAAAGGCTTGTTCCAAGCACTGACTGAAGGTGGCTGAGGTGGGCTAATGGGTCCCACTGACAATTAAGAAAAGAGAGTTAAAAAAAAAATATTGATAGATGCATTCAACTAAAGTTATCAACTGACTGAGAATTAAATTATAGACATCTTGATGAAATATGCTTTGGTTAATAAATTGTTAACCTATTTAGCAGTTAACAATATGCTGTCTATTCAGCTGCCTTGAAGTGGGGCAGGCATCGTTTTGAAGCTAAGCCCAACAAAACAGACTCCTGAAGGGAGTGACAGCTCCTCATTCCCAGTGAATGAAGAACGTGACAGCAACATAAAATACTGAGTAATATCATACTGCAAAGACCTCCTTTCAGAGGTATCCATAGGTTACAATGCTGCCCTCTATTTCCTGTGCAAAATACATTTACAGGTAGAAATGAGACATCAACAGAGAGAGCTGGCAATCAAGAGTTCTCTAACTACTATGCTTGCTACCCATCCCCAAATCCAAAAGAGAGCACTTACGTTTTTTGGAGATGTCATTCAGAACTGCTGGAGGAGGCACCTTGTTTTCCCATAACTCAGTTCCTAGACCATTGTGAGCCTGGGTGTTTTGCAGAACTTTGCCTGACACCGTGTACTCTGGGCTGGCTGTCCCTCCGGCAGCCTGGTTTTGCGGTGGAGCAGAAGCCTGTGGCTGACCTGGAGTCTGCGCTGTACACGGAGGCTGTGCCTGAGCTTGCGCCTGAGCCTGTGCCTGCTGCGCAGCTGCAGCTGCTGCCTGTTGCTGCTGCTTTTTGGCAAATCTGGGTGGGAGCTTGGAATTCTGACCTCGGCCTTTTTCGCTTGATCCTTTTTTGGTCCACACCTGTAAGCGGAAGCCAATTTTATTCTTACAGCTGATAGTCTGTACAACCAATTGTACATTGTGTAGCAGCAGAAAGCAAACTGATTAACTTGGTCTTAAAGAAGTTTATTTTTTTAGGGACATTTAACCACAGGAACAATGATTTATTTGTGATCCATTTTCCCCCTGGAATCAGCTGATATACAAGCAATAGTACAAATCTTAATCACAGTATGAAAAATGGTGCTTCCAGTTTGCCAGATCCATCTGCCTGACAGTGCCCAATCAGGAAGTACAGAATTCTAAGATGATTAAGTGCAAATTTATTTCATTTACTAATTCTGAACAACTTAACATTAATACAACTATCTAGTTGTATTTGTAAGGTGAAAATACAGCATTATGGAAGGAAAACTGCGCACTTCACAACCTTCCCAATACTGCAAGAAGCTCTTTCCCACTATAAATACTGGTCTTGTACCTGCACTGTTTGCTCTTCCTTCTTTCTGCGTTCTTCATCTTGCAAGCGTTTTTGTTGCTTCTTAGACACCACTTCTGTGAAACCATCATCATTCAAGTTAGATTGGGAGTCTTCAACTACTGTCACTTCAGGGTGATCATCAATGATCACAACACCTATAAAAAAAGGAAAGGTATGGACGCTGCTGTTTTAACAGCTTCAGATGCAGCGCACCAAGCCAAAATCTGCTTTGGAGGAGAAGCAATTTCCCCACAGACACAGATGATGGCCCTAATTAAAGGTAAGCTTCTGCTTGCCAAGTGCTTTGCTGTTGAGTTTGAAGACAAGGAGTTAATTTTTAATAAGTGAAAAACTGAAAGCTTTTCTACTTGACTCTCCAGAAAACAAAAACATAATAATGAACAGCCTTCCCGAATATTAGCTGTATGCTTATCAGTGATATCCACTGCCTTTGCCTATGAAGGTTAAGCAAATCATTGGCGTGTGACAAAAAATAGTCTGAATGAGAGTTAAGATTAGGTGACAGAACAAAATTGTTCTTATCTATACATAAAAACACATAATGAGATTTGCCACCTTTTAGAGGCACACACATTGCTTGATAATTAGATATGACAAAGGTAGCAATACTCAAATAGATAATCATTCTGGTTGGCTTTTTTTTATTTAATCACCTTTCCTCTTTCGCAAGTTTCCAAACATCTATCTTTATATGCAGCAAATCTAGCAGGATTACAAATTCTTGTTAGCATATTATTAATACATACTGGCGTAATTATTAAGATCAAATTGAGACAAGGCATCTTGTTTTTCCTTAGGCTTCTTTGGACCAGCCTTAGGTTCTTCTCTCTTTTTGCCGCTTGCATCCTTGGTGCTCTTTTGTCCTGCAGCAGTAACACTTCCATCCTCCTGATGCACAGAGTTGCTGTTGGGGGGATCAACACCAGGCACAGTTGCTGTCTGCTCTTCAAATGGCCTATATGAGAAAAAAATTGAGAAAATTAGTCACCAGCCACAAAGAACACTCAGGAAGGAGTGCTATATACTATAGCACTACAAGTATCTACTGTGCAACTTCCAGGCTTTCTGTAGGCGCCAGACTTTTACTTTCAGCTCCCCAATGAGCACAAGCTTTAACAGCAAAAGCTGTTTTGAGGACATATCAAATGCCCTGATGCCAAAATAAATCACACAAAAAAACCCAAACATAATTAAGGTCAACTCTGCCTTGGTCTATGTAGTTAGAGACACCCAAAACCCAACAAGTATGCAGTTTAAAACTCCAGTAAAGCCTTCTGTGGTAAAAACAAAATAGAAACTTACAGTGCACAACGTGAGCAAGTAAAAACAAGGTACAATACACTTGCTTCACTTGCCAAAAGCTATGTGAAGCCATAAGGATCAGATTTGCAGTGTTCTGACTTTGCTGTGGAACGTGCAATACCTAACTTCTGCTTCAACATCACCTTTAAGTGACTGGCCAAAGAAACTCTCAATAGTTTTAACTTAGAGGTTAGAGCATTGATCACAAGTTTTTAAGACCAGGCAAAACCTCAACTTAGAATACAGCAACCTCCAAGCACAAGAGTCCTAAAATACACAGTAGGCATTCAATGAAGAAATGTCTTGTCCTGCCTCCCACTTGCCAGACTACTGTGCACTGTGGCTGTGAAACAGTGGGCAAACAGTAACATTAGATAATTATAAAGTTTCAATCAATTTTAGCATATAGGGAAATAAAACTTGGTCTCAATGGCAAGCATTTCTCAACTTGCTCATCTATGTTAGGTGATTGATCTAAGAATACAAAAAGCCAAATGCAATGCGGAAATCTATTCAGAACTACTCATATTAATATTTCAGCTTGCATCCAAATCTTGAGAAACAGCTCGACTCTGAGAAACAGCACTGCAGTTTTTTTAATTAGGCCTTTTTAACACCACGCATACATATAAGAATACTCTGATCTTAGCTCCATGTTCCAAGCGTCTGTATACAAACAAAAAATATAAAGTACGCAGTCACAGGTGCACGTTTGTCTTATTCTAACAGTTATTACAAATCTGAGACAACTACTGAGTTTGAACCACAAGAGGACAACACAGGACTAAGGCCATATATGCTTCCTACCAGAAGCTGGTTCTCACCCTCTTTTTCCACTTCTGGGTGGAGGACCACTTCGCCTTTCACTCCTAGGCCCTGAGAAGTTCCTCCCTGGTTTAGCTGGCCCATTGTTGCCACGTCGGTTTTGACGGTCTATTCCAGGCCGCTGACTAGAGAAACTTCTTTTTGCTATTTCCCTTTTTGGAGCTCCAGCATTTTCTCCTGCCTTTGCAGGTACCTGTGCTGCTACATCTGTCGTTTTCTTCTCATCCCTCTCCCGCCTTTCATTGAAGTCGCTGCTTTCTGAGGCTGTTTCCCACTCTTCATTTGCCTGGTCTGAAGAATTTTGGTTGGACAGGTCTGGTGTCTTACTTCCTGACACATCCAGAGCAGTGCTGGAGGGCTCATTAACTGTATTGTTAACTGTGACATTTGTTGATGAGTTTGTTACTGCCTCATTTATTTTTGATGCAGCCTCTCTCTCTTTTAGGCGCCTAAAGCGTGGTGGCTTATCTTGCCTTGGAGGACGAGCAGGCCTTTGTCTCCGTGGCCTCTCTCTATTCGGATCAAACTTTCTCTCAAACTTTGGAGGTCTTTTATCAAGTGGTATAGGACCATAATGTTCATTTCTTCTTGGAGGCTCCCCATCTTCTGGCTTAATGATCTCTGTTTGCCTCGGGTTCCACTGATTGTCTCTGTAGGCTGGTCTCCTTATTGTAGATGGACGTGGAGGACGCCCACCAGGATCCCGGCCACCACGTCTGTACATTCCCCCTCTGCCTCGTCTAGAAGGCTCTCCTTTGGGAAGAAATCCTGGTTTGGGTTTGTTCTCATCATCTCTTATATATGTTTTTTCTAAGGATCTGTTGTCTACTCTGATACTGTTTTCAGGTTTGAACGACAGGGGCTTTGGAGGCTTCTTGCCATCAGCTCGCTCTTCTCTTTTTGGGTGCTTGCCTTTGATTAGACTGTCTTTGTCTGAAAGCAGCGTGTCACTTGCGCTTTCGTGAACTTCACTGTCAGAATCTGTCTCTGAACCATGCTGTCGCCGCCGTTTTGGGATTACTTCGAAGTCAGAACTCTCGCTACGGGTTTCACTCTCTTCTCTTTGCCTAACAGGCCCTGAAGGCACGTGGTCTGATCTAGGCTTAGGATCTCTGTAGTGTGGGTACTCTCTATTATGGCCTCTATTGCCCCGACCACGTCCCCCATAAGAACCCCTGTAGCTACGACCTCTAGAATAATACTCCCCACGACCTCTGCCTCTGTATCCCTGATCTGGGAACCAGTCTCTATCCCTAGCCTCTTTCCAGTATGTCCTAGGTGGTAAGCCAGGCTCTCTTTTTACTGGTCTGGTTTCTAAGCGTGGTTTCTCTACAACCACCTTGCTAACAACCTTCTCAGTCTGCTTTTCTTCCTTCACTACAGTAGCTGGCTGCTGAACATGTGGCTGCTGCTGCTGTGTTGCCGGTTGAACAGGCAGCTGCTGTACTGCAGGGGGAAGCTGTGGAGCACCACTCTGGACAACTGCTAGCTGCTGCTGGACTGGAGGTGTGGGTGGCTGAACCAGAGCTTTAGCTGCGGTCTCTGTTTGACTGCTTTCCTGGCTTGTTGGTATAGGAGTAGCATCTTGGGTTACCTTCTTAGCCAGAGAAGTGCTGCTGGAGGTGGATGTCTCTGGCTCAGCCTGAGGCAGTGGCACTTGAGGTGCTTCCTTCTTGTCACTTTTTTCAGATTTGCTAGGTTTTTCACTAGCTGTCTTTTCTCCTTCTTTCTCCTTCCTCTGCTCACGCTCTTCTCTCTGTTCACGCTCTTCCTTCATATCTCTCAGCACAGGTTTTTTAATAGGACCTGATCTTCTTACTGGTCTATCACCGCCTTCGTCTCTCCTGCTGTAACCTGGCCTAGGACCCCATCTTGTTTCAGACTTAGGTTTGAAAGTTTTTTCAGTTTTTGATCCTTCTGATGTTCTATTATTGATCAAAATTTCTTTTTTTGGCTTAATCTCAAGTCTCTCAATTGTCTCCTTTGTCTCAACAGGCCTGTTATTTAATTTAGGGATATTTGTTGCTGTCTCATTCCTGTGTTCTTCTGATTTTAGAGAATGACTTGAACCATGGGAAATGCTTCTCTTTAGCGAAGAGTGACTTTCTCCCACAGGTACCAATTCTTCTGGAGAGCTACGCATAACTTTCTCATTCACACCTTCAAAATTAACTACCGTGTTAGGTGTGTCAGTTTGGAGAGGTACATCTTCCAAAGGCCTGCTTGGGAACTTTTGTACCTCCACCTCTCCTGATTCTCTGAAAAAGTCTGTCTTTGGATGAGAGTCCAACTGGTTGTGTTCTACAGGATATGCAGCAGCAGGGACAGCAACTCGTTCTTGCTCCAAGTGTGCCTCAGACCTAAGAAGCAAGCGATTAAGAATGTTAGGGTGGGGGAAAAATTTTACTCAAATATTTAAGTAAATAAAATAATTTTCTATTTCTATGAAGGACTAATGTCAGCTCAAGGAAATAACAGGTACTAATTTTCATAGTGGCTGCTAGTTGTAGAGGTCAATTTTATTCTACCCTGATAAAGAATTCAGTATCAAATGTACAAGGAGCTTTAGGAATCTATTATTGTCAATGGCTATACATGCAATTTTCGACAGAGCCTCCAAGTTAGCAGGCTAATATCACAACTACTACTCAGACAGCAGTACAGCAAAAAGAATTTTTGCGTATTTGAAGATACAGAGGAAGCCTTCCGACTATTCATGGTCAAAAGCAACTGTCCTGCTTTCTACCGCTTGTACTTAACACACCACTTTTGAAACTAATATATATCAGACAGAAGTTCTCTGATACGGGAAGGATGGAGAGCAGATGAAGAACAGTAAAACACTGCAGGAGTGTTCTACAAAACCGAAAACTGAGAATATTATGGCAATCACCATTCATCAAATTAGGTTAAAGATCCTAAAGAACGGGTAAATTGTCCTCCTACACCCCACTACAGAGCAGGCATGTCTTTTGTTTTATACAACTGCATCAAGTACGCTATCCCCCAGCCAGAACTCCTTTTGAAGTTTTGTGTGAAGAGCAGCTATAACTCAGCTTAAATTGCATTTTGCAACAGAAGTTACACATCTGAGCAAGTAAGTATGTATGCTTCAGAGAACTGAGACCCAGGAGTACAGAACTCAGGCTTACCTCAAATTGTCAGACTCTTCTAACACTTTGGGAGGAGAACTAGATTGCTGAGGTTCTGCATGGGGGTACGGGTCTGACCCCCACATTATGCGGGGCTCTGACAAAGGAACAGCGTGCTCTCTTGCTGAGCGAGCTAGATGTTCAAATGAATCTGAACTAGTTGTTGATCCCTCTAGCTGGTCTCTTCTCATCAGTGGTTTGGGAGCCATAATTCCTGTGACAGATTTAAGTTCAACAATTGAGATCAGTTTAACATTAGCAAAGAAACCTGCCTCAAGACAAACAAAGCATATCAGGAGGTACTGAAGAATGCTATTCTCTCTCCTCTAATCTCCTCTGTTCTGTACCTTCTGTTGTTGAAACCAGAAGTCTGTTCACTGCCAGCTGACCTCAGAATGACTAAATCATATTCACCACTAGTACCCTATGCACCAACAAATGGAAAAGCTGTCTGTTTCCACTATGATGGGACAAACCAGGTCTGTAGACCTGTAAACTTGTACATGAAGGTTCTGATGTCAAGATCTGAATGGCAAAAGGCAAGATGAGTGCACACACGAGTGTTTTTTGTACTCCATTAAAGACTCTGGGTCCTCTTTTTTGTTAACATTTAAAAGAAATTCTAGTTTTCACTGTCTTTGCTTAGCCTGCCATTTCATCCATTCATTCCGCACACTCATTTGAATACTTATCCAGCTAAGAGTAAGGAAATTATAATCTCCACTTTATTACATGCCAGACTTGTATGATTTATGCACAATAGTTTTCCTAACTGCAAGTCAGATGGCCATTCCACAACTTAGAAAGGACTTCTTAGTGTCAAGCATCTGAAAACACAAACTTAGTAAGACTCTAGAGGTGCCAATGCACCATATAAAAATAACAAAGTTCCATGGGTTTTTTTAATAAGCATCAAGTGCTAAGATGTAACACAAATGGTAAATACAGGATTCTTCTCAGTTCAACCTAACCCATGCCAGCTTTGATATCTGTAACAAAGTAAGGCTTATGCTGACATTCTGAATACACCCTTAACTGTCACTAACATGCCTGCAATATGGGGGAACGCTATGATTTTACTTTACAGTAAAATGCATTGACACACGACTATAATTTTTCCAGTATTACTAAAATCTATTTTGTCTCAAACAATTAAATAATGTAGTTTTATTTTTTAAAAGCCCACCCATTCACTGTTATTATACATAGTGTGGTTAGGGAAAGACTTGTATTTCAAAACCAAGAAAGTTCAACAGTCAAAAACTGCTGCCAAATTTTACCTGGGTGAATAGGAGGCATATCCATTGCAGGTCTTCCCGACATCATTCGTGGATCCATGTAAGACTGCATCATAAGCCACCGTGGATCAAAGCCCATAGAAGCTAAATGCTGAGGATGTGGTTGCATGGGCTGGTAAAGGGGTCTGTGCTGGGGAGGCGGGACAGGGCCACTAGAAGGCTGGGAGGGAGCAGACTGTGGAAGGACACCTTGCTGTTGTTGCTGCCACTGTTGCTGTTTCATTTGCTCCTGCACAACAAAAAACAACAGTACAAGACTGTCTGTCAAGATGAAGACTTGAGCAGAATCCAAACAACAAGCGCAGTTATGTCCAGGACACTAAGCATTCTGAAAATTAATCGTAAGCATGCATCAGGATGAACTAGAAGAAAAGGGGAAAAACCAGACTGGACAATTTAGAATAGCCACAGCTTTGGTGGTATTCAGCTGAGACACAGAGCGACCTATACTTTGTGCATGTCATTAATGTCAAGTGCTCTTCAGACCATAGGACCTAAATCCAAATTAGATTTAAGAGTGTCACACTCTTTAAGGAAAAGCTGCAGAAACAATGATCATCAAAAACCCCAGGTTCCACAGGTAACCACAGGGCAATGCTCTAGTTCAGCAACTGATGCAAAACCAGACAGTTTTTAAAGCCTCTCTTGCCTTACGCTCATTTTGCAAGTGACAAAAAGTGTTTCACGCAGAGCAACTCCTGACAATACTGTAGATGTTACAGAAGCTGGAAACCAACAACTTAGGTTTTTTGAAACTCCTATAGTCATGTTCCTATTCAGAATGAGGGAAAGACATTCTTTTAATGAACTTCCTTCTTTTAATGAACTGGTTAGTTACCTGCTGCCTCTGAAATCTTGGTGGTAATGATTTCTGGAACTGTTTAGAGTAGCCTGAGGAAACAGCAGGACGAGGCTGAGATCCTGAATCTGGCTCACTCTCATGAGTCACCTGTGATATTTCTTTCTCATTCCGACCACTATCTTGTCGGGTAAAGACTGGTTGATCTTCTGAAAAAAAAAACCAAACAAACATGTGAGAGAAAAGAGTGAACCTTAAAACTATGACAATTCCATTAGAACGCCAAACAAAGGATGTCCTACAGTGAAAAAGAGTCTGCCTTCTTGAAGCTCATAGTCTTAGTTTCCAAAACCAATAAAAGCAAAAAAAGAACAACCCCTCAAAACAGAACAATTGTTAATACACCTCTCAGTGCCACTTTTTAAACTCAAATACACTAGGTAATTAACCACCAGCATTTAGGTTGTAACTTGTGCTGTATCAATGCTACCATAATACATTCAAATCAACTGTTTTTATGAAGTAAGGTTTGGTTTTACAATCACTTTTATCCATTTAAACGATAACCTTATTAAGCACAGTCTAACAGTTCTCTTGTGGCATTCAAGTTCCACTACAAAAAAAGGACCAAGTTTAAACATGCCCTTCTTGTGTCTACTTCTCTAGGCTTCCCAAAAGAACAGAATAGCTGAAAATTTACATTGCTTTTTAGCAACACGAGTTGCTGGCCCTACTTTAGCAAGAAAAGAAAGCCTTCCTATCATTCTATATTCTTCAAAGTCCAGCCTAAATCACAGCGCCTAATTTTCCCTTTAATGTTTTGATGAGTTGGGCAAACAGGTCTAGCTAAAAGGACAGTTAGCAGCTGTAACATGCCAGGAAAATAAATGGTCTAGATGCACTAGGTTAATTAGGTATGCAAATTAGACTCATAGATGACAACTATGCTTTGTGGCTCAGCTTTACAACAGACAACTCCTAACTGCGTTGAAGCATACCTTTTTCTTCCTTGTTATTCCTGGTTTCACTTTCTTGTTTTTCTACTACAGGTGTTGCCACAGGTTCTGCAGTCTCAGGAACCTCATGTGCTGTTTTTTTCTCTTCCTTCTCTTTCTCCTTCTCCTTCTCTTCTTTCTCCATCTCGTGTTCTTTCTCTTTCTCCCTTTCTTGTTCTATTGTGTTCTCCAGTTTTTCTTCTTTTTCCTTTTCCTTCTCCCTTTCCCTCTCTTTTTCCTTTTCCTTCTCCCTCTCTTTTTCTCTTTCTCGCTCTCTCTCCCTCTCCTTTTCCCTCTCCCGCTCCCTTTCTCTCTCTCTTTCCCTCTCCCGCTCCCTCTCTCTCTCCCTTTCCCTCTCCCTCTCCCTCTCTTTCAGAGGGTCTTCCCGGGAGGGTTTTGTCATGCAGCCAAATTTCTCATTTAACCGTTTTAGCTTTTCAGCACAAGCTGCTTTTCGCTGTTCTTCCATTCTTCTTTCTTCCTCTTCTCGACGCTTACGGGCTCGCTCAACTGCAGCAGATATTTCTGACTGTTGTCTTCTCCTCTGTTTCCAAATTTCATCTTCATCTGGTACTGGTTTAGGGGGAAAGGGTCCCTGCCTTCCAGGTCCCACCTGGCGATCAGGCGGAGGAGGGTGCTGCAATATTAAAATCAGTTAAGTCAAGCTGAGAATGTATTTGTAACTATTTGTCAACACATGCATTTGCACAGCACATTTAAAAAGCAAGATTTGGAAGAAAAAGCAAGCCCCAACCTTCCTACTCTAGTTCAGACTCATGCAACCTGAGCTCAGAAAGGAGAGTTAAAGGTTGAGTTGGGCTCATGTCACACCTCCTCCCCATCACTAAGGCAAAGTGACAGAAAGATGGCAAACATCTTTTAGATTTGGTTACAGGCTGCTCTATATCCCAGAGACAGGGCAGATCTCAGAAAAAAGCCCCCCAAGGAGACAAAGAACCTCAAGGTAGCTCAAGATAACAGTTAATAAAGGACTGCTGAAAACTGATAAGCTACTATGTACACATTTCATTTGCGACTTCATCTCCCCATCTGCCTTGGCAGCCAGCCCTCCAGCACCATTCCCATGCCCCTGTCCTCTCTAGTTCCCAAACGGGGATGGATAACTGAAAGCTCTCAAGGTTCTCATGAATTTCATATGCCACTTACAAGATGGGGCTGTTTTACACAATTGACAGCACAGCTGTGTTGAGGTCCCATTCTTAATGGCCCCAAGCACTACAATCATGTTACTCATTAAAGAAAAAGCTTATCCCTATGGGAAGCACGTTTTTACCTTTCTTAGTTTAAACTCCTCCACTACAGCATTGAAGGACTTAACTCAAGGAAATAAGGACAATTTTAGAATCTTTCTTACCGGTGGTAGAATAGATTTTGGATGAAGAGCAGGACCACCTCTTTCATGTATAGAAGGCTGTGCTGGACCCCGATCCTATTGGATCAAACACAGTACTAGGGTTAAGCAAGCTCGTAACAACAGTCAAGCAGACAGATTTCAGATTTACTGTTTTCTACTGCATTAAGATAGTACAACTAGTGAACTATCTGCATACAATAAACTTGCATGCAAAAAAAGAGCAAGAAATTGCTGCTTTATGTACTCAGAACTAAGCAATTATTTTAAAAATTCACACATCCACATTTCAGAGTTTACGTTACTGCAGCGATTTTCCTCAGATTCAATGTAGCACCAAACTCTGAAAGACAACATGATCTTCATATATAAAGAAACTGCAAGTAAAATCTATCCAGGATCTCCTATCTTCATTACTGGTGTAAAGAAAAAATGTTTCTGGGAAATTTTCAGATAAAGTCAACAGTAGCTTTTCCAGGGGGGAGCAGGGGGGCAGAGCGGGGATAAAAAGCTCAGGTGGTTGCCAATCTTCTTCTACTAGAGGATAAAAACCGTATCAGCTGGGCTGATGAATTCTACATGGTCTGTATAAAATCTATCCACCTGAGATGTCAGAAGTGAGCTGACACATTACTGCTAGGCTGCACTGAAGAAAGTGGGTCATAATACCAAAAAAATCCCCCGCACACCCAGGAAAAAAGCATAGGCCAACAGAGCCCTATTTACTCTGTGCCACTATAAAACATGATGGACACCAGAACAGCTTCATCCACTCTTACAGGGAAGGACAGAGAAGAGTATTAACTTAAAGCCTGACAGTGGAATCACAGTTAACTGACACAAGAGTTCTCACCACCTCAAAACTGTGGGTTAGAACACACCAGGTAAAGACATGCTATTTTTATTTCATGACCAGAAGCAGCTAAAGTTGACTAAGCAGCACCCGATCAGTTACCATAGCTCAGATAAGCAGTAGCTAATGCTTTCACTCATATTCATAACCTTAATTGACCTGATAGTTTGGAAAGACACCCGAGTCAGACCTCTCCTGACAAGGTTGTTGCCAGAATAGCTGAAAAGAACACACAAACCTGATCAAGCTGAGAGGTCTTGCTGTAAGACCCTTTGGTTGCTGCTGTGGAAACCTGAGTGGCAGACTTAGCACTTGTCTGTTCTTCTGTTTCCTTCTGGCCGTCAGGGCTCTGGGAATCTTTTGATGGTGTTTGTTCATCACTATGTCCAAAGAAATAAGAAAAATGGAAGGTGTACTCCACACAGGTATTTGGTGATTAATCTTCTATCCTCAATGTTTCTTACCAAGAGTGAAACCTCCTCATAGCAAGCATCATTTCTATTATATGCCCAGCTGACTGGAGTCTGCAGGCAGGTATGCAATTTAATACTGTATTAAATTACTGGAATAAATGTTACTGAAATGAATACTTGCACTCATTTCATTCAACCTTTCCAAAAGCTAAGCTAGTTGTCGCATTCATACTCAACTGGCAACACCAACTCACCCACTTTCCTTCTCTTTTTGACTGCTTCCTTGCTCATCATCATCACTGAAGTTCAACTGCTCAGTGTAATCCACTTCACTCTGAGCACCTGATACATGAGCAAACATTCAATTAATCTTCCCAAAAGATTCAATGTACACATTAACAGAAACCGTTAATCTGATGTTCTTACCTGCCCAGCCTTCGTCAGCCTCAGCATCTAGATTATCAAATTTATCAAGCTCTTTAAGTTCACTAGCACTAAGAATGGATGGGCGCTCAATAGCTTCTGAACACCATGAAGGTGGCCCTCTTCCCCTTGGCCCTCTAAAAAAAAAAAAAAAAAAAAAAAAAAAGAGAAAGGCCACTGTCACTACTTATCCATCAAAATTAATAGAAAAAAGTTCAACTTGTATGACAATTATTTGAAATATACAGTACTGTTCTCTCAAATACAGTATAAACGTGAACCATCATCCACATGTGCGACTACTGTAGTTCCAATAATTACTGATACACCACCAGATGGTTCTTTAAGGAAGATTAGATGCTGTAGCCTTGCTTGCATACTTAACAAACACGCCCAACATCAGTGGACAGCAGAAAAATCACATGCCTTGTAGCTTTCAAACAACACACTACACAGGTCTGACATCCTTCTTATCACCAATTTATCCTCCTTGGAGATATTTCTTTATCCTTTTCATGCTTTCCCACTGTCAAAGGTTCTGTACCTTCTCCCTACTTGTGTACTTAAGTTCTCCCAGTCATCCCTCTCAGCCTTTTTGTCCTCTTCCTGATCCCAACCATAGACCACCTGTCAAAGTTTGTACCCTGGAACGTACAGCATCCCCCATTTCCTCATGCATGTGCACAGCCATCCTCAACTATAGAGAAACGCCCAGAAAGGAGGAAAACTGATTTTATAATGCATTACAGTTCTACTTTAATTGGAGAGCAGTAGAGCTGAGAAGCAGGAATTAACTACTTTCATTGTAACAATGGAAGAGTCCTTTCACAGGCAAAATACTGGCTGAAGTTTCAAAGGTGTCCCTAGGTGACTCCTGCTCTTCCCAATCAAAACAAAACCCCTGTAATATGCAGAATTCCACAGTTTTACAGCTGTCAAACACAGACTACTCCTTGGCACTGCTCCACAAACCAAAACTTGAAACTAACCAGTGGCAGTTCTTATGCAGGGTATAATCATAATCAAAATACTCGCAAGTTTTTTCTTCCCCCCCCCATTGAGTCAGAGGTTTCTTACCTGCTAGGCTCCGAATTGGGAAACCTTGTTGGACCTTGCATGGAAGGAGGATATGCCATTCTAGGATACTGATTAAACATCTAAGAAATTAAAAAAAAAAAAAAGGAGCCATTTGTTAAAAAAAATGCCACTGCATTAAGCATACCGAGATCCTCAAAGCAATCATAATGGAAGTAAAGCAAGACTCTTCACTCCAGACAGTGTGCTATCTAATGACAAGTGTGTGCTATCAAGCCACCAAGGTGGAGCAGTTACAAGCGTTAATCAACCCCTGACAAATTCAAACTCAGTGTAGCAGGAGCAGCAACAGGTAGCCACATCCTTTGAGGAGCTGCTTATGTCTCCCCCTTCTAGCAGAACTGCTAAGTGTTCTATGGAGGGAGGAGAAAGGGGCATAAGGAAGTCACACTCGCCAATAATCAACCCCTGCTGCTTAAAGAGTTTTCACGTAACCGTCACTTACATAAGGTGGCATCATTGCCCTGTACTGAGATGAGATAGGTGGTTGCTGCTGGCCATTCAGCTTAGGCTGAGGGATCTGTGGTAACCGCACATCCCTCTTCTCTGGTGCCTTCTGGCCATCATTTTGTTCTGCTGGTGTAGCATTGCCATCTTCCTGCCCTAGAGCCTTAGCTTCTTGATCAGTTGGAGAATTGGAAGAGTTGCTCTTATTACCACCGTCTCTCCAGCTAGTAGCATCTGCATGGACAGAATCAGTACAAGAAAAAACAAGAACAGACTTTATATTACAGATTTACAGACAGCCATGATGAAAAATATATTCTTCCTATCCAGTTGTCAATGACACAGTAATCTGTGCAGACAGATGTTCGTCTTTGGTACTGAAACAAGCAGTAGCCACTTGAAAAAACAGGAGCTGTTTTCTAACCCTCTTCAGCCCTGCATCCAGCTGCACACCTGGAGGGCAAGAGTTAAACTTACAGACTGCTCTAGTTGTCCTACTCTACCTTCAAAAACACAATGCAACTGAGGAAGGATACTGGTAACAGTATAGGAGAGAAAACAGCTTTAGCTGTGGTAAGTGGGGTGCTGTTGACTCAGTGTGAAGATGTTGTCAAGGGACAGACCAAGCTTCTTAAGCAGCAAACTGTCGAGCAGCTCAAAACGACATATACCTGGGCATTATACTTCTAAGTGAAGAGAGATATCCAGAGTCTGGCTTGTACCTCTATTTGATAACAATGGAATAGTTACAGAAATAGAATAGTTATATTAATAGAAAAATATCCAGGAAAAACAAGGGATTTTTATGACCTCTAACTTGTGCCAGGCAGTCCACCTTTTTCGGAGTTTCCACCTAAAAAGCACGTGAGGACTAAAAAACATAAGTAAACTTAGCAACACTGCTCAGATCCATGGGGACCAACAGCCCTTCACAGACCCACACTGTAAATAATGCTCTTTTAGGGGCACAGACTCTTCCAAGCAGTGCTAAACTATGCTCCCAGATATCCATTACAGTTCTTCCACTTATCTTTGCTGGGGAGCACAGCTGTTAAAGGGGCAGTACCCGCCAAGTTGGTTTAGCTTTCTGCTGTCAGACCTGAAAGAAGAGCTTAATATAGCATGTACAGTGCTGACCAAAACTGTAACTGCCTGCAGGATGCTGGAGCAGACATATGTAGCTATTTTCCTAATTTGGTGTTGGATATCTCTTTGAATTCATTGCAAACTTATTCTTTACACCAAAATCAACTGAAGACCTGAACAAGCACATGGCCTTAGTCTGCAGGACCTGACAAACAAATCAAGGAAAACTGAGGCCTGCAATACAGAACAGAGTTAAGGATTTCCCGAGAACCCAAGCCCTCCAAGAGCAATGCACACCTTGTCAACCACTGCCACAAGATAGTGCCACCTACACTGGAAGAAAGGATCCCTAGTCCACCAAACCTCATTAAAAACAAATTTTTGAGGAAGAAAAGAATTCAGTTTTTCACAGGCAACAGGCACAATCCCAAACACCTCCTCATTAAAAGGATCTGGGAAAGCAACACACATTTCTTCACTGAGACATGTAAAACCAGGATTGTTATGGTTATTTTCACTAGGTCTAATCCCCCACTGCTGAAACAGATCCAACTAGTCAGAGCACCTCAGCTAAAGATGCCTCAGCCTTTCAAATCACAGTCCACTCTTAGCAGCCTGTAGATTACACCTCCTACACAGGATTTTTCAGGCTGCTCTGAGTACCAACCATTTGGGGGCAACCCTAATCATGATTTATATAATGAGTTAATATTAGAAGATTTAAATACATATTTTAGCTGTTGTGACATCTAGCATCTGGAAGTACGAAGATTCCAGTATTGTGCAAACAACAAATGTTCTTCAGAGCACAAGTGGAATATTGACTAGGCTGGGAAAATGGAAAGTGAACTGCAAGATAGGATTAAATATCCTGTTTTCCACACAACAGGAACACAGTCAAGCAGAAGAAAGCCCTCAAACTCTGCTTTTTCTGTATAGGAGTGCATTGGTTAAAACAACCAATTCATCAATTTATTTTGTACGGGGCACAAATAGTCTTGTAATAATCGAGTTCCACACAAACTCATGCAATTTCACAAGAATTTGTAGTATATACTTACTTTGTGGTCGCAAGTTGGGTCCTGATCCATGGAGCTCTTCAGGTGCATCTTTCTCTTTGCCTGACTTTTCCTGATCCCCAGCTGCCGGCAGACTGGGAAACTCTTGCTGGAAATAACTATTTACTGGAAGAGCTGGACCTACACAGCAAGATATTAACAAAGTCAAAAACTTTCTGTAGTCAAAACAGTTCACAAAGTGATAAAAGACTGATCATCCTTCAAAAGTGAATGTTAAAGCCACATGAATTTACTGGTATCATAATTCACATAAGTGAAAAGCAATCCTCATGAAGTATTTACATTTACTACTAAAGTTGCTGAATTTACTAGGCCAACTGACACACCTGTTGGAGCTGAGAAAAAAATCCAGAAGCACCAGAGAGCAATAATGGATAACAGAACAAGACTAAACACAGGGAGTACTGGAAGATCCTCAGCTCTGTTAACACTTCCCCCCCCCCCTCCTTCCAGACAAAGATTGCCCTCGTTTTATTCTACAACTATAGCCAACCCAAGAATAGCCAGCTATGTTACTGCAGAAGCCCTGAAGATTAGTTACTATTCTAATAGCATTTTTCAGGACTTTAAAAGGCCACAGCTTTTACATTATGAGAAAAGCGTCAGAACTGTAGCATTCTGTGATTTCTAAAACCCTTGACATCATAGCTCTGGATTGAAATTTAAGATTTCTGTTGCCTTTTGTTTGGTAAATATATAGATTGTCTTCCTCTTTAGCAGGTTTTGTTAGCATCTACTTTGAATCAATCTCCCTCCCCATACATATAATAGATATTGACCTATGAGGTCAATAGCATTCTAGTACCAAATTACTGATAATATTACTGTGACAGCCTCAATAACGCCCTGTTCACACAGCATCTTTACTACTGACTACCATAAGAGGCACTGTATTAGGCTACATGGAAAACAGGGCAAACTCACAAAAAAGGATCTGCACATACGCATACAAAAGCCCCAACCCCATGTTTTTCTTTTTTTTTTAGTTAACAGCTACAAAAGCTTCTGTTCTCTCCAATCTGTAAAAGAACCCTTCATAACAATAAAATGCAAGGATCCTGATAATTTTTTTTTAAGATTGACAGTCAACGACAGGATTAACTCCTTACTCTTTGTACTTTCTTTGTAAAGGCATGACAGCAAATACCACTATTGAGCCCTGTGTCTACAAATTGCCTTGAAATCTTTCAATCTTCATTCCAACCTCACCAACTACAGATCGCATAAACTGGTTTTCTTCTTGATGGACACTGGATTCTTGATGTTCCCAAGCAGCTACATCCAACGGCTTGCTTAAGGGGACTAAAAACCACCATCACACTAACCAGATGGCCTCCCAAGCAAGGCAGCCTCTTCAGAGGTCCTGGGGCATACAACATTCATGAGTTTTATGAATCTTGAAAAATGTTTTCTACTAAAGTCTACGCAGTGACAGCAACAATGTTTTAATTGCAAAGTAATAGCATCTTCAGTGATCAGCTTGACAGCGCTTAAGCTATCAACCTGAAATAGCCAGACTGTCAGCCAGCAGTTCAGAAAGAAGTTAAAGAATTCAAAGATGTTACGACAGCAATTAAGCCCAACTCTCAGCCAATGCATGAGATGAAAAATACATGCTGCCATTGCATTTTAGAAGTCTTTCCTTTATACATGGCCACCAACAGCATCAGAGAAGGACTTAGTTTTGCCTCACTCAACTGAAGTCTTACAAGAGCATGAGGCAGCCAACTGAATGACTGCTGGAATGTGTACAAGTCATCTGGAAAGATAACAAGTTCCACCAGCCAACTGCGCATCAGGAAAGCATGAGCACAACAGGTGTATCCTGAATTTCAAACTGAGGAGGACAGCAAGCAGCTGATGCCAATTCACATTCTGCATTTCTTCTTGAAACAGCAAACCCACTACTGCATTAATTGAATGAAATGAGAGTACCATCTGGGCTTGGCACACAAGCTGCCATGGTAACTACAAAATAATTAGCTAAATGCATTTTGAAGCCACTGAGCTGAATCACTATTTCCTATGTCACAGAGATGATCTTATCAGCTTACTTAGAAAGGCTGGTATGCAGATCACGTTGCATCAGTGTTAATTCCCTTTTTTTATTCTACAAAACTCCTGCAAAAGCTTAAAGGAGGAGAGGTTCCTGTATTTGACCATGAAGGAAACACTGAACATGAGAGGCAAGCAAGTGGGGAATCTAGAACTGTCACTTCTAATACTTATCAGTACTCGAATACTATCACTTTGAAAACAAAATTACCAAGGAATCTATAAAATAAAGAAGTATTGTTGTAGCAGATATTTAAGTAGAAGCAGGACTGCACACATTTTGCATAAAATTATCCAAATTTATGACAAGAATGACCACTAACTGTCCATGGCTCTCCTTACCATGCCAAAACTGTATGCATCATAACTACTGACTGAGATTTTCCCTCCTCACCATAGCCATGTTCAAGATCTTACACTGTCACTGTAATTTCCCTGTCAGTCCAAAAAAGGCGGCTACACAAGCCCTTTAAAAGATAGTCAGACCTGCTGCTAAATTTAGCTGGACCTCACCTGAGTGACAGGGGAGGAGCTCACCTTCCGTCCAAGAAAATTGCTTCCACAGCATTCGTAGCTGTCCTGGTCAAGATTTAAACAGACTGGGTCTCTCATGGCAGCATTCACAGCCCACTAGGCCAAATCAAGAACCCCTCCACCCTGAACATCACTTACCATCTTGTCCACCTGGTTTGGTGTTGGCCCATGATTTGGCCACAGGAGCTGCTTCTGGAGGAGCAGGAACAGCAGGTTTTGGCTGTGTTTGTGGCACGTCTGGCTGTCTGCAATTAGAAGAAAAGCATTTGTGAATACAAGAAGGTGAGCAGAGAATAAGATCATCAGGATTACTACAGCAAACAAGTCAACAAAATGAGGTATCTATGCAGCTGAAGAACCAGTAACTACTTTCCTGCAGAAACAGCGTTTTCTTATATAAAATGAGTAGTAACAGTTAAAAATTGGGATAAATTAGCCAATTCTATGAAGCGTAGACTTCCCAAAGTGGAGAGGAATGAATGAAAATGGCTGGTCAGAAAAAGCAGTCAGGCATGAACAGAATTATAACTTTTGCAGTAGTATACTGTACGATTAAAAAACAATCTATCTACAATCAAATCTGCAATCTACATGGAAAGGGAACAAATTGGAATAATGTTCTCTTTCCTCAGGAGTTGAGAGGAAAGCGCTTAAATACCACCAATGAACGGAGAGAAAGGCCGTAAATATGTCAGAAATTATGAAGCAAAAGGAACTCCTAAGGAAAGGTAGAGACATCATGAAAAAAAGTTATGGGTACCATGAACTGGAGCCCAGAAATTTAAGTCTATTAAGAACAAAGTCTCAGTTTCACCATCTTAACAATGAAGAGGCAGGCATAAGCACTCATTTTGTCCAATTAAAAAACAGGCGTATTCTTGAAGCTCTTTCTAGTCTACAGATTCAGTGATGCTGTTCAACTTCTTGCAAGAATAGCTATTTCTGAAATCTGCATATTCAGATAACTTAAGACTCCAAAGCATTAGTGTCTACACGTCCAGACCTCCAGCTCGTAGTACTCATTTTTGATAAAACAGGAATTAGCCGGCAAATCTTGTAGTCTAAAATTACTTTATTACACTGGTAAAGAGATAACTAGTGCAATATCATATCAGTTAACTTACAATAAACAATTGTAAATGCTTTATATAGATTACAAAGTAATCTGAAATTTCTGAGGATTGCTACTGAGAAGCCAGTTCCATTTGGGTTCTGCAGTGATCAGCCCAGAACACGACACAGTAGTCTCAGAAATGACATAAGTAAACATCACCAAAAAAAAAAAAATCACTGCTGGGGGTAAATACACTGGCTTCTCACAAGGATAACCAAATGCAATTTTGGTTTGTTTCCACAGATTATCTTAATTAAAAAAAAAAACCCAAACCAGAAACATCTCTTCAGTTTCCACTTAGTTACTTTCTTACAGTGAAACAGACTTTGGGAAAGCTGGAACTGAGATGGCTGTGCTTTCTCACACAGAAGTGAAATAAGGAACAAGAACTAAGTTTATTTCTTGCAGTTCTACTCTGTTTGAAACCCAAGCCCATTTAGAATTTGACTTATCCAAACACTGTCCTATAGGTGTACCCTTTGACAAGCAAAGAACTTAGATTGGTGCTAGCAGAATTAATCAAACTGATAACACAACAGGCTGCACTATCCAGGAAAAAGGGACTGAGGCAATACCCACAGAAAGGATGACAACTTGGGAAAGCAGCAGAAAAGAATTTTGTAAGCACAGGTAGCAATTCACTCATGTGAACTCCAACACAATGATACAAAAGAAGAATTAAACTAAAGCAAGCTGATATCTAGATGTTACCTTTATCCACATTTGCGAGAGGAACACCAGAACACTCTACATGTAAACTGCAGCATTTATAAGTATGTTGAAATACTGGAGAAATAGCAGTAGTTACAGAAATGGTCTGAAGACTTGAGCAAACACATTGACAGTGTGATTTTAGGAGAATTTACTCGTTGCCTGGGCATACATACCTGTTCCTGGGGGGAAATCTCCTCCTCCTCCCCCCCCATTTTATCTGTATGTCAGAATAATTCATATAAAAACACAACAGCAAACACCTTCTGGTTGCAGAGAATATACAGCTATTTTTTTTATTTTTAAATGCAACATCAATTACTGCAATATACTTCCAGCACATGCAGCAGGCTATGTAAAGGCAGACAAATATGCAGGTAAAGTGCGGTTTAGTCAAACAAGCTACTGGCTCAACACAGATTTAACCAGACAAGGTGTAAGTGACCTTGAAGTAGAGGAAGACGTTGTTAAAGTAGTATACAAAACACTGGGCAGAAAATGGTAAATTTGTCGTTTCATCAGCTTAAATAAGAAGCTAAACACAATACTATACTCCTGAAGTCTAACAGCTTTTTAGACAGATGTCAAAAATTGACATTTAAATGTAGGAAAGTATACAAGGAGAAATAAAGGGACAGTAAGAAGGGCAAGAAAATCTTTAATCATAATTTGCTTTCATAGGGACATATAAGTGCTCCATCTTCAAGTGTTTTTCAAAACAATTTAGATGTCAAAGAATAAACAGTTAAAACCCACTTCTACTTCTGGAGGGAGAATCATATCCTATTTTAAGTTTATCAGGCAAAAAATTTGCCTTAAAATAATTTCTAATTAGATATAGAAAAGTTTTCTCTATTTTCTTTAGCTGACCTCCTGTGCAAGTGTGAAACAAACCTAGCAGCCAAAACTGTACTGAGCATGGGGAATTATGTAATACACAATATACAGCAGTGCACCAACATCACTATCACTTCTATTTTGTTTATATCGCACATTGGAAGAGTGTGAAACAATACTGTACAGTTTAAGACAGAAAATGTTTCTAAGTCTGCAGAATTTATGGGATACTAACCAAACAAATTACAGTGCAAATATTAAGAACCACTAGGAAAACAAAGCAGAGATCCAAACAAATGTGGTGCTTCGGGACATGGTTTAGTGAGTTAGGTGGTGTTGGGTTGGACTTGATCCTTGAGGACTTTTCCAACCTTAACGATTCTATGATTCTATGAAATGCATACAAACCAAGAATTTCTGAGCTTTCTCTGCCATACATCAGCACAATCACACCACATTAAACAGACTTTTGCACGCTCACGTGAACTTGCAAATTATTTAATTTATCTGCTGTGTATCTAAGGGTATCCTCCTACAGTACCAAGAGAATTTTAAGGCAATTGCACTGATCTTACAGAAACGTGCTACAGCACTTCCTTTAAGCAGCCATCAAAACTTACACAAACGTAGCCACATTAGGTGGCTAAAGAAAACACCCATCCACTCATATGAGTTCATAAGCATATTGCTTTCAGCTTCAGGGGGGGAAGGAGTTCTGTTGTGTGTGTGCATGTTTTTTTTGTTTTGTTTAGTTTTTTCTTTTCTTTCTTAAACTATCTACCCAATAGCAAGATTCTTCCTCACAAAAATTAACAGTGGTGCGACTTCCTCTCTGGGAGCTATCTTGAGGACAGCCAAGTCTAGCCAATTTTTTCCCAGGCATTGCCCACTTCTAGTTTTGGGAAAACTTGAGAGAAACGTTACAGCAGAACAACCCAGATCTCACTGGTCACTTACTTTTCTTCTTCATGCTGTTCTTGTTTTGAAGCCCATCCTGTGCCGTCTTTAGGCACAATGTTCACATTAGGGTCATTGCCTTTGTTCTCTGCTTTGAGACTGGGGAGGTTAGCTGGGGGAGGCATCCTCCTTGAAATAGCAACTTTTCCAAGACTCTGTAACCCATGGCGTGCAGCAACTGCATGCCAAAACACAAAGTACAAGTTAACAGTGCTGTTTAGTGGGTATGGTTCATGCAAGCTACATAAATCAAAAATATTTCGCAAGAAACTTGGAAAAATTTAAGAGCAGAAGAATTAGAAATCAAAAATTCTTCATAATTTAATTAAAATAAAAAAGGCAGGGGGAATTCAAAATACTTGGTTTGGGAGAACTCGAGTATTTTCTGAATAGGGAGTTGCTACAGTTAGCCTATTCCAGAAATGAAAAAAGATAAATGGCCCCACCTTCATACACAACGCTCAGTGACAGAAAGCTAGAGCAGCCATTTAAAACATGATGTTGATGTCTTCATATCCTTTTTCATACTGTCAAGCATCATTGTCTTGCTCCTTTTGGAGTTTAATGTACCTTGATGAGTCCAGGAATACCCACATGGGTCCAGCCCATGTCTTTTTTTGCTGCCAGTTTCAGTTGGCAGATGCTGCTCTTGCAAAAACATTCCTACAAATTGCATTTACTCCAGACCACAAATATGAAAAAGCAATATGAAGCTAATGCACTACACAGGACATTTAACCTGCAGCTAATCAACTCAGCTTAACAAGATACTACCCTAGGCATGTTGTATCATTACAAACATCTCAGTTTCAACCTTTAAAAATAATATTGTGGCAAACTTTAACAAAGTTTGAACACACTTCCCCTTCCTTCATCCCACAATTTAGGCAAGTATATCAAATCAAATTCAAAGTCTTCAGAGTATCATTCCGCCCTGGTTCTCAGTCCAATCAATCATGAAAAGCAGGTCCACAGTGGCCTTACTGGAAACATCAGTATAAATTTCACCCCGTGCTTGTCTGCAAAACAGACAAAGCACCTGATCTGAAAGTGAGCCCTGCCTTCTTGTTACTCAAACACCTCCAGTACCACAAACGTTTTCTGAAATATGGTAAAAAACACAGCTGAGGAATGGCATGTGCTGATAACAAATGGAGACTGCAGCTATAAAACAGTTTTTATTTACCTATATTCTACTTCCTACTAGACTGCAACTGCTGTCTCCCTGAACTGATACTCCTGAAACTAACTAGAAACTAACCAGAAACTGTAATCAATATTGTTTTCCAGAATTCTTCCACTTCACTGTCGTGTCAAGCAGTTAAAAGTCTTGCTGTAGTTAAGTGCTCATATACTATACTTTGCACTCTTAATTAGTACTACAGTAATGATGAAACAGAAGGCAACCTAAAGTCAGTTTACGCACCTGTGGTTTTCTGGGTTTCCAATGACTTTCCCTTGTAAGTATTAAACAGACTGAGTGTTGCATACTTTGTTTTTCCATCCTTTGCTTTTGTACTCTGGCCTGACTTTTCCGACATTTCGATGGAAACTCATCGAGTCTGGTACCTCCTGCTCACCTCTCAAAATTTGCTTGAAAAGAAAAACAACAGAAAAGTAAAACAATTCGAATAAGTCCATACTTAAGACAGAATTCACAGGACAAAAGTGAACAGCATATTTAACACCATTAACACTGTTTCATTTAAGCATACCTGAGATGCCATGGAATATATTAGCCCCAGGAACCCCTGACCTTATGTAACACTGTGATTTTAATGTATTTCCATCTCTACTATTTGAATGTCACAAAATCAGGAGGGTGAGCATTTAATTAATATCAAACCTTTAAAAGTGGTAAATATCTTCCATGATTTCACCAAAAAAACCCACAAAACAACCCCAAACATGCAAAGTTTCCACCAGCAGCTAACTCCCCACTGAGGAAGCTCAATGACTTCACCTACTCCTGAAGCCAAGTGCTGAAATACCATTAGCTGTGCTACAGTATTTCTGGAATGATTTTTTTTCCCCCCAGTTAAAATAATAATGAACTCAGCAGCTAGAGAAATTAAAACCACCACGTCAGAACTTTTCTTTATCAAAACTAGGAACACAGTATTTTCAGACAGGGAGAGTGAAGAAATCCTTAAACCAAGAGTTACACTATTCTTCTTGCAGCAGTAAATTACAGGGCTGTTAGAGCAGGTCATCTCTCTCCTCCCTCCTTCCCCCAGAATAGAAGGCCTTGAGAAGAACCCAGTAATTACCACGGATACTTCACTGGAAGTTCTTAGAAGGAACTTGCTAGAGTTGCTGCCTATCATCAGGCAGAACCACAAGTGAGCTTTCACTTAAATCAGAACATTACTAGATATTTGATTTATCTTAACAACACTCAAAACCCCTGTTCCCCTCCTTAAAATGACAATTTTTAATATATTTGCATATGAATTCCAGAATGGTTATATATGCTAAAATATTCTCTGTGTTTCATTCTGAAAGCAGATGGCAAGAAGCAAGACATCCTGCTCAAACCCTCTGGTGATGAACAAACTCCTTGGTCAAACTCAGTGTCTCAGAAGATCTTCAAAAAGAACTTGATTCACATCCAAGGCACTCATGTATTACGATTCTACAGGGACAAGCAGTCTAAAGAATAAAGCGCTTACTTGGTCGTGACAGACATTAACCAGTATCACAAGATCAGAGAAGTATCATTTATGTAAGAATTATAACATTCCCACTCTCCTCTGCTTTCTACCTCAATTGACAAGCTGTGATTGACAAGATTAAGAAATTAAGACGGTAAATAACCTTGGGATTGTCCAGCTTCAGCAAGGTTTAAGCCAGATGCTATTCTGTTAACAATCCATGCAGACTTGCAAAGCAGACAGCCTTCAGCTTCATACGGGGCCATATACCTGGCTAAGAAATACTTCCTCCCCTCTCACAAGGAGAAAGCAACTCCCAGATATTTTCTGCCACGTCGGTCAGCATTTGGCTATTTCAACAGCATGTGTTACACCAACAGCCATTCCTTATGGTATCCAAAACCATGAAATACAGGATGGAAGCAGGGTGAACCCAGACCACCAAGTAGACCTTGCAACCAGAACACAGACTTTGGATTTGGCTGTTAGGCCATCTCTTATCTATCCAAAAAACTACACACTGAAGCTCCAAGCTTTCACTGGATGCCACAGCTCACTACTCAAAAACACCATTACTGGTACAGGGAAGGGGAAAAAAAAAACAACCAAACCGGATATCCTGATATGGGAATTTAGAGAAGCTTATCTTTGGAGCTATCAGTCAAGCAGATTTCAAGCAACCATTCACTGTTCACAGCTGCCCTAATACTTATTTGCAATTCAACAACATGTCAAGCTTTGCCCATTATTATTATTCATGGCCACCCAACCGCTTTCAGCTAGTCTGGAGACCTGAATCCAGGCAGACTAGTTTATCAAGCTGGAGTCTAAACCAGACATGAGGCCCTGCATTAGCCTCCTCTTCTTTTGCTATGAGGAAAGGCAGTTTATCACAAGGTAAAATGTCTGTGAAAGAACCTGGCAGAATATTTCCCTTCAATTCTCCTGTTACTTGCTACTCCCAAACTTGTATTTATGATAAGGAGTCCACCACAATCATCCTGGAGCATCAAACCGAGGAGAAGGTACCGGGCAGATAATTACCAGGAATGCATGGGTGGCAAACAAGCTTTCAGGTGTGCATATAACCTTATCAAGTAATACACTATAATTACTTGATACTTACCTATGCTCATGTTCTTTCAAGCAAGAACAACTCATACACAGTTTTAATTTTAAGCCCTACACTAATCCCAGCCCTAGATTTTGTAAACAAGTAGGTTCACAATGGGGAATAACTGGGAGGCAAGGAAGGAAGGCAAAGACAGAAAGCAAAGATGACTCAGATCCTTTCTTGCCCCCTCAATTCACAAAAGCAGTGAAGCCCCACGAGATGCAGACAGAGCAGAAAGCAGTTTGAGGATGGTTTAAGATGATGCTGAGGTTTTGTCACACATTCAAAAGCTTGTACCCTCTGGTAGAGATCAAACATGGAAAATCTTAACCATAACTCTTCTTTACAGAGCAAGACAGAATTAATACATCATGTTAGACAAGTTTTTTTCCAAAGTTACACTACAAAGAAAACGAAACAGAGTATTTTGAATTGATTAAAACTGCACATTCCTCACCGCAAACAGGGTTCTTTTAAATTAGCCCAGTCAATACATGCATATTTAACTAAGTTTAGACCCGATACTGGTTGCCAAAGAAGATATACTTGCAAAATTAGACTTTAGACCAGGAACTCAAGCCAGGGATGACATAGCCTCCCTCTGAAGAGCCCATCTGGCCCTCTACAAACATACCTGCCAGGTCACACATTAAACAAGCACCCAGTGCCATCTAACAAGTTATAAAGAGATAATCGCGTGGTTTCAAGCCATATGAAACGTATCCAGCTCCAAGACCTTTCCCTTTTCACTTAAACTTTAGTTGCACATGTGAGATTCCTATACAGGAGCATTGGAATCATTCCCTCTGCAGCACCACCTACAAGGTATTTTAACGTAGGACACGTTTAACTTGTGCATGCAATAGGCTGGCAAGCACTACACTCACCAAGTGATTCCCAATTTGCCCTAATATTTCTATCTTTTATCAGTAAGGTAGCTGTTAGTCTGAACTCTATTGTCAAATCCTTAAAAGCAAAATGCTGCTGTCTGGTAGGTTTAGACTCATTGTCCTATGAGTAAGAACATGAGACAACTGTATACCTCTGAATAGTAGCAACATACAAAGAATGTCAGAGCTACTTACCAGAATTAAATAACTACACTGATAGCAAACAGAAGGACAGGCAACAGTACAAGCAATAATGGCAGCTGGCAGGGTTCACTGCACTATTAAGAAATTTAAACAAGTCAGCAGTTAATTTTGAATGACTACAGTTACTACTATGCGTAATTACAGAAAGCACAATGGTCCCAAAATTCTGGAGCAAAGATTACCTGTCAGGCACTCTGCAACGTTATCAAGTAAGTTAACTGACCTTCACTGTAGCTTTAAGATTTTAAGGTTAAAATTATTACTGTAATTTCTGTACCAGACTATTTTTTTTCAGACTGCAACTGGTTGGCTTATTTAAATACTGCAATGAATTCAGAAACGTGTACAGAAATCAGCACAGTAAGAAACTGACACAAATTCTAGACATCCTGAACTCTTCGATACTTACAGTTGGTAGAAAAGCAAACAGAATGCAGCATATTCCAGTCTGAAGAATTGTATTTTTAAAATAATAATAAAAACCCAGCAAACAAAACCCCCTTACATACCACACAGACCTTTTCCACTAAGTTCCTGGCTCTCATGATCATTTCAGAATTCCCCAAAACCACTTGTTTAGAATTTAATTATACTAGTTCACAGGTCTGTAAACTCTGTAGGGTGTTCCATTAGGACCAAACACAGACTAGAAAAGATCTTACCTCCACTTGGGAAAAATGTTCTGATGTGACTAAATAACAAAGAAAGTATTACATATTCTGAGGTCACTTTTGAGGACTGCAGTGGTAAGAAGTTTAAAACACCTAACAATTAACTCCGAAATTCTTGCCTGGTTTCCTTCCTCCTCCCCCACCATTTCCATTTCAGTATTTTGTAGTTTTGGTATACACAGGAAAAAACAGTTTTACATACATGCAAGAACAGAACAGCATTCTCTGTAAACTACAATTTTTTTTGTCTTGGTGAAGAAGTACAGACAGACATGGAAAGGGGAAGAGAGTTGAGTAAAGGTTCAGGTAGAAAGTTAGTTTCTTTATCCAAAGTTTTTGGCGTGGGCAGACCAACTCTTAACTATTGCCATGGGAAATAACTGTATCCTCTATGTCATGGTCTTCCAATTAATAAATATGTCTGTATATGTTTGAAGCACAGCATACACTACTCCTCATCTTTGGGTGAAAGACTACTCCTCCCTGTGTTTTTCAGACATCCCACCCTAGCTGATATAAACACAGCTGCATGACAAACTCTCTAAATCTGTATTTTATATGCTACATTTTTAAACCTCTAGATAAAAGTAGTCATTTTTTACACAAGAGTAATATGTCAAGAGACTTCTTCAGCAATATTACAGTTATCATAATTTTATGCAGTCCTATCTTAATCCCACACCCCACGCTTATCTAGCCTACAAGCACATCATCAGTTAAGACAGGTAACTTGCATGTGAGCTTCCCAGAACTTTTAAGTCTTAAAAGCATTAAGCAAATACTAGAATAACTCCCACATTCCCTATTCAACACAGCTGTATCTACTCCCTGCCACGTCCGCTCCAAGGGCTGTATTGTGGCTAAATTTGGAGAAAGATGAGCTGGAATGACTTAAGGCAAAGCACACCATTCAAGACTCAAACCTGCTGAACATTTCCACAACCTTCAACTCTTGCTGCCTCAAATGCCCATCTGTGAAGTGGGAAACATCATAAAAACACTACATGAAAGTTTATTCATAACTGGGACACAATAGCACCTCTCTCAAAACAGAAACAAGGAACAAATCCAGAAAGACTTTTCATACCCTGTTTTAAGTATGCTAAATTAAGTGGCTAAGGGTAAAAACCCATCATATACCAATTTGTCACTTGTATCCAGTGATAACTCCACTTTTCTTGGAATAGTTTTGTTTCTGGCACACACAAGGATGTGGTTCTGGTAAGTTTTGGAACTAAATAATACAAATGAAAAAAATGAAGCTTTCTTGCCACATGCTTAATTGATGTTAGAGGCAGATATTCTCAAATTCAGTGTTACTAATTTCAAAAGGGCACTCTTGATCCCACTATTAATAATTCTTAATAGCTTTGGCACTAGTCAGCTTAGTATGACAAGAAAACAGCCTCAAAAACTTCCAGTAACATTTAAGTAGCAAAAGTCTCTGTCAAATCAAAGTATCTAATAAAAAAGATCAGGATTCCCCCCCAAGCAATCTGCAGCACTGTTCACTGTCAAGTAGGTTGTTGCCAAGGAGGCCGAAAATT
The DNA here is from genome assembly GCA_011057875.1 of Pterocles orientalis. NCBI lineage: Eukaryota > Metazoa > Chordata > Aves > Pterocliformes > Pteroclidae > Pterocles > Pterocles orientalis. The sequence goes on along the minus strand of WKFP01015537.1, from coordinate 558,472 downwards.
GCAGTAAAGATTTTGGGGACTTTCGAGCTATTTCACATACCTCAGACATGGCTCTACAACCTACAGTAGGAGCTCTCCAGATCTTCAAAGAGTTCTGGGTTTACCAACTCATTTTTGAACTAGATCTATTCTAAGTTTTACTTCCCTAGAAAGCCAGGCTAATACACATTTCCATCCCTGTTTTTCCTCCCCATCTCCACATTTTGGGCTCATTGGTTTTCAGCAGAGCTGGAAAGAGGGTACACAGTGCAAAGACTGCATTGATTCTATAAATTCTGTGGAGGTTGGTGGTCAAGTAGGAAAAGAAGAGCATTTTAATCACCATCTCTTCTGCACCCATTACCTCAGATGAAAAACTGTAGCACAGGCCGATCCCTGAGGCACTAGGCAATCTGTAAAGGAGACTGTTAACGGCCACTAAATGGAAAATCAAAACAAGTTTTGTTCCTTAGAATCAAAGCACTGTTGTGAGATAAAACTGTAGCACAGCAGGCTTTGCTAGTTCTATCATTCTTCAAATTACTCCCCTTTAAAGCCTAAGAAAGTCCTTCCGAAACACTACCAAAGCTAGAGGTATCAGGTGGAGAAGAGATCATGACAGAAGAAAGCCATTTTAGGACATTATCCCACAGATGAATCTTATAAAAATGCAGCCTGTGGATGCCAGAAATGAGCATCCACAAATATGTCTGTATCAGTTTTAAAAGACACCTAACAACAGTCTAAATAAAGCTACTAAGCTAAGCAATGAAAACCAACCAAAATTAGCCACCCACAAAAAGTCTACACAGCCACTAACTCTGCCATAAAGCATATGTTAGTTTAAACTAGCAATCTAGAGAGCAAGAAAACCTTTTACTGCCTCAGAAAGACTAGAAGGCAGCTTGTTGAATTGTCTTCTGTGAGAAATACTAATCACCTAGAACACGGCCTTTCAACAGGACAAACAGCAACAAACCACAAACATTGAGGGGAACGTTTATTAGGAATGTCTCAAGCCTAACACGGCAGTAATAGACTTTTAAAACACTTAAAATAAACTTTTCAGATGCATCCTGCAGCAAAAAAAAAAAAAAATTAACATGGACTAAAATAATCTATCAGTTCTATTTATTTTTTTCCCCAGTACATTCTCGAGAACAAAAGGAAAAATGAGTTAAGAACAGCTGGCTGGAGTAAAAAAAAACAAACTCAGATAAGAGGGCAGCAATCATGCAAACCTCAAATTTGTCTCTATCCACAGATTTGAATACATATTTAACTATATGCATATAAATATTTCACCTAACATGCAGAGAAATCATATTCTTGTGGAACAGCCTTGCCAAAAGAAGCTTGATCCATAGGATCAATCATGATCAGCATGTCTTTACATGTGCCCATATAACAAGGGATCAAAAAGCCACAGACAGGATAAACTCACACTGATAATAAAACTGTCAAAAATGTACTAAATATTTTCATGTGTCACACAGCTCCTTTCTTTAGCTAAGATAATTTCTGGTACCTGTACCATTTATGAAATCTCCTCCTTCTTAAGGGACCTCGGGTAACAGAGAGGTTATGGTCCCCTTCCCTCAAAGGCAGAATGATGCCAGTACAGCTAGTTAAGGACTCTGGGAAAAGAAAGGAAAGTTTTCATTTTGTTTATTTTGAGGATAATTTGTTGCATGTTTATATTCAGAGTACCCTATAAAACTGTTCAGTATTTTGACAAATACTATCTAAATATTATCTAAGGCAATATTGTTACCCAGGGATCCAATGCTTTTAATGTTTATGTATCTCTCTTCATTCCATGTTTTACACCAGCAGCCCAATTTTGGTCTCCCACTTTCTGCTCCATAAGAGCAGCTGTTCATCAACATGGCTCTTACAAAAAAAAAAAAAAAAAAAAAAAAAAAAAAAAAGGCATCAAGCTCAGTGAAGAAAAAATTTTCTACAAAAGATGAACAACTGGTTCTACCAGTAAAACACCACTGGCAGTCCCATCACTGCAAGCCCAACATTCATCCCCAACTAGTGGAAAGGTGATGAATTTTCAGGGTGGAGTGTTTTTTTTTCCCCTCAAGCCCTTCATTACTGTATATGGTCTTTAAAGATGCCCCACTCTTCCTTCAACAGAAAGGAAGAGGAATATTTTTTCTTCACTCACATCTCCAATACGCTATGCAAGGGTTTATTCCTCTGCAAGAGCACACTATGCAAGGGTTTAATCCTTCTGCAAGAGCTACCTTCTTCCTTCTATCTCCACATCTAAGCCTCTTATCCACACCACCCATACCATATGGTATTTAGACTACATTTCCCACTTTCATATCACTCTTGTTAGTCAGCCTGGAAAATACTCTGGAATAAAGGACTTGCACTTTCAGTAACCTAAGACACCTGGCTGAAGTCAACCCTGTACAATATACCCGCTGCTCTGACTTGCAATCCTTCTCGTTATTGACATACAGCATTCATTCAGACAGAAAAAAAACCTACACAAGAGCTTCCTTCTGAACTGCATCATCTTTTCCTTGTTCCTTGTGGTCTGTTTCACTTTCTCTAGTAGACTTCAGGATGTGGGGAAACAGGACCTACAGTAGGTGCATACCATAAACCTGGACCATTGAACGAGGACTCCAGCAACCAAGGTAAAGCTGTAGATTTATGTGACTATTTTTACAGGTTGCTCTACAAAAACCTAGGATGCCTGTTATGAAGTCTAAACGAGAGTAAAGAAATTATAAATTGCTACCACATCGCCCACAAAACACTTTTATTAGCAAAACTCACAGAAAGATTGTGCATTAATTTTATATTTTACAAGCTATTATTTACCAAAGCAATACTGCATGCAGGAAACATATACACTGAGACAGAGTTCTAGGTGACAGACACACAGAGCCCATAATCCTGGACTCCACACACAAGCACTACCAGCCCATGCCAATTCTTACTTCAGTTTAAACAGACACCTCTTATGCACACACCTCCACCAAAGTGGTCATACTCCTCACTCACTGAGCACAATATTCTGAGGGACAAATTGCCTTTTCATTGAACACTCACCAAGTTCAAAGAACTCCCAAAACTTCTGAGATTCCTTAGTCCCAAGGAGACTGTAGCACAGTTGCACTATAACACCCCAAAATTAACTTTGAAGAAAAATTCCCTGGACTATGTAATTCAAAGAAAATTGACAGCCATTCAGTTCCTGGCAGTCAGTATTAAACGGTAATCCTTTTGTTTCCCACTGATGGCCAAATGAGATCATGTCCTGTTTCCTCCCCCCTTCAAAAGCAGTTTCTCATCTGAGCAGAGCTCTTAAGATTAGACGAGTAGGCCTGATGCCTCACTACAGAAGAAACAAAGCTATTACAAATTAAAGTCCTGTTCCTTCTGCTGGAAATAATACTAATTTCTACTAACATTCCCATATAACCCCAGAAATCGAAGAGTGACAAGGAAAAACAGTCCTTCCTCAACGATAGAGTTCAAGACCTTTCACAAAGGAACAAGCTTACAAAACACACACGTGAGACACAAAAGGGAAAGAAATAAAAAACTGAAAATGTTCCATTCAATACCCAGCACCATGCTCTCATACATGTTCCTCTTCTTCATAAAGAGGGCCTGAACCAGAAACTATCTGCGCCATCTTCATCCTCAATTTTCAATGCCTGCATCCCTAGGTGATGGGTCCCATTATGCTCACTGCAGACCAGCTGCCTGAATTTTAGCCGTGTCATCTAACCATGCTCACACCACCCTTTAAGCGCTATCAATAAGAACACCCCCAACTCTGCTCACTCCACCCCTACAAATCTTGTCCCTAGGAGCAGAAACAACAAAACATTCCTGAACGGTGCTTCACTCAGTCCGACCTCAAATAACCCAGAAACAGCCTTTTACTGCACATCTCAAGAACTGGGGATGAATATTTCAGAGTCAGAAAACCGAAGCGCCGTACCCCACATGTATCTCCAGCATCCTGTAAGAAAAGGCCCTCCTCCCCCCATGTTTCTGGCGGAAGAATCACAGCCACAAAGTGAGCGAAAACGCACGCAGGGGACCACACGTTTCTTGAGGAATCTCCCTCGAGAGACCTGAAACCATTAAAAAAAATGGGGGGCGCACCACGGCGGGAGAAGCTCGCAGCCCACTCGCAAGAGCGCCCCTCAGCCACCCCCTCGACAGCAGCCCCCTCCCGCCGCCCCGGGAGAGGCCCGGCGCCGTGCCCAGCGCGGGGCGCGGCCGGCCCCAGGCGGCGATGCGCGGCGGCGCGGCCCAGCGGCAGCCCAGCCCGCCCGCTGTAGGCCCAGCGCCGCGCCGCCTCCCTCCCCCCAGCCGCGGCGGGCAGCGGGGTGCTAGCCCCCGGAGGCACCCCCTTCTCCACCGGCCGCGGGCCCGCCGCCACCGCCAGGCCGGGCAGAAGCCGCCCCCGCCCGGGGCCATGCGGCGCAGGCCGCTCGCCCGCTCCTGCCGGCGCGGCGCCGGTCCGCGCTGCAGGCCCGCGAGGCGCTGCGGAAAGGGGAGGAGGCGGCCCCGCCGCTTACCTAGCACGCAGCGCGGCAGGCCGACGCTCCGGCCTCCCCGGGGGGTTCCCGGACTAACGGCGAGGCCGCTACCGCTCCCGGCACCGCGACGCCGCGCCTCAGCCGCTTCTACAGAGAGGCCAAGATGGCGGGCGGCCAAGCCGGCGCCAACTACGTCTGACCTCACCGCGTCGAGCGCGCCCGCGCGCGCGCGCGCTCCCCCGACTCCGCCCCCCCTGCGCCACCGCTCACGTGGTCATGCCGTGCCGCAGTCGAGCGCGCTGCGGTCCCGGACGCGCCCCCTGGCGGCGCGGGGTGCTCACTCCCGTCTCCATCCCGCGCACTGCGCCCGCTGCCGCCCGGCGGGGAGGGGACGGCTGGGGACACGCTCTCCGGAAGCTGGTCTCGCAGCCAAATCCCTAGCTGAAGGCACCCGTGGGTGCGTGGGGGGTTCTCTGCAAGCCTGAGGCTGCTAGGGCGATGGCAGGGGCGGTCACCTGCCTGGATTTGTCACTGTGTATGTTATTTCTTAGGATGGGGCTCTTCCCCTCTGCCACCACTCGAGGAACTGGGTCCACTTGACCCCCCCACCGATAATAAACCATCAATAAAACCATCAGAGGGGACCAAATCCGTGAGATTTATTTGTGGCTCCCTACTTAATTTCCCAAGTTTCCAGACAGATACAAAGACCTCTATGGTTAGTGTTTCCGAAAAATCTGTTTCCCAAACGTGTCGCAGGTCTTGTTCAAAATGTGTGGAGGAAGGTCTGGGGGAGCCGGGGAAGAAGGCAGCTGGCCCCATGCTCACCAGCCCATCCCAAAACGGCTCATTCCAAAAGCCCTCTGGAGATCCAGCCTCGTGCTCGTGCGAGGGCGGCATGGACTGCGCCAGGTTTGGGGTAAATTCTCTGTGCGGCGCTTTGTGGGTTAGCAGGAGGAGGCCAGGCACCAGCCAGCCTCAGGGTCCAGGCCCCTGCCAGTGCTGGGCCAGCTCAAGCTCCCTGCAGCGGCACAACGTCACACTGTTCCCAGCTCACCCCAGATCGGTCTCACCAGGTTTCTTCTACAGCTGGAGACCTGCCCGGGGGCTCGAGCCTTGCCGGGGGTATTTAGAAAGGAGGAAACCCACCAGGAGAGCTGCTGGCAGGGCCAGGAGGCACATCCAGCACCAGCCGCGGGAGCCAACGGGGGAGTCATCCACCACCCGAGTTCTCAAGGGCTTCAGCGTCCGCTGCCACTGGGTCAGGATGGCATCTCTGGCCCCGCTCCACTTCCCGCGTCCCATCAGTCGGTACTGGTAGGGTGTGCAGGGGCCGAAGAAGACGGCCAGGGCCAGCCGGGGGTCTGTCAGGAGCAGCCTCAGCACGTTGGGCTTTACGCCAGCGCATGAAGCAATTTCATCTGTGTAGCTGATAAAACTCATCTTCAAGTTCTCCCTCTCAGATGGATTCCTTCAGTGGACATAAAAGAGACAAAATCAAATAGCATCATCCCATCTCGGTTCTCAGCTCCACGGAAAGCAAAAGCTCTGGGCTCAGACATCAGCCAAGCTCCCTCTGCCCCAAATAAACCTAAAGGTGCCGAAAGAGCCTCTGCGGGGCTGGTCCCCAGCTGTCACCCTGGGGCAGGGGACAGGCAGAAGCTTGTGTTGCCTCTGCACCTTGGTTGTGGCCTCAAAAATGGCGCTAGCGTAACACTGCCATCCTTTTAATGCTACAAATACCCATGCTACGTCCTTCCCCGAGCTTCACAGATGTGGATTTGGCCAGTTCTGCATGGTAGAGAAATAGATACTCACCTTAAGACTGCCAAGGGAACTGGGGGAAACTGGGAGCGTCTTCTGGGATGGATTTTTCTGCAGGTGGAAGGATGTGTGCTGAATCTGCTTCAGCACGTTTGGGACAGCCTCGGGCTTGTCCCCATTGCACCTCAGCCTCCTGTATTTCTGTGTAACAGCATTGTGTCTGCAGTCGCTGGGATTCCTGGTAACAATCCCCATGGCTCTGTTTTGTCCCATATTGTCATCGGGGTCCTGTGATCCAGCCCTGCCTTGCTGGGCAGACCTAACCCAGCCTGCACCCCTCCTGGCCCGAGGTCCCCTCTTTGCTCCCAAAACTGCTGCAAGGCAGCACATCCACTGTCACCTGTCCCACAGCCTTGGGGACATGTCTCGACCTCCTGTGAAACCCCAGTGCCAACAAAGCAGGTAGTTAGCTCCCACGTACACAATGGATGCATGCCAGCCTTGTCTAATACTCATCTCAACCTGTCAAAAACTGCCACCAAAATGTCCTCCACATGCACCGCCTGGCTCCAGGGTGGTGTCTGTATGGGGTTTGGCCCTGACCCCAGTGCTCCCCGCTGCCTGGGTTTGGGAGGGAGAAGCCATGAGATGGCACCCTTAGTCTGGAGGAAACCAAACCTCCATCTTGACATTCTGGGAAGAAGGACATGGCTTGGAGACCTGTCAGAGAGGACATGTAGGTCCTGGGTCTTGCTGTAAGCTGCTCCAGAGCACTGTGCCTTTGGTGTCTTGGTCCCATCATCCATAAAGGAGCCACAGCAGCACTTCCCCACCTTGCTGTGGGTGGTGACAGAATGAATGCATCCAAGAAGAGCTGGGTGTCCTAGGCAGGTCCCTCCCTCCACCGCCATAGGGCCCCCCTTTCCCTGGGGTTATCCTGGCACACAGCACACATCACACCCTGATCATGGGACCATCACGCACCTTTTGACCAGTGGCTTCTTCTTCAAAACATCAGCCATCATCCTGCTGGTGGGAGGGAGCTTGTTCCAGCCTGAGAAGAACAGAGAAACCAGAGACCTCCAGTAGCACCTTAAGCTGAAAAGTTCATCCCCTCCCATGCTCCCAGCCGCTTCACCGAGAGCATACATGCTTGCTGGTTGTGTCAGTGCGCATGGAGCAGCAGGGATATGGGGATGCAGTTGGGGGGCAGAGGCTACAGCGCTGCTAGTACCCCTGGCCAACATGGGTACTGCCACCATGGGTACTGTGGCAGGAGCCAAAATATGCCCTAGGCTCTGTAGGCAGCAGATAAGGCTGCTCCAAACCTCCCACCCCAGTAGATTCCACTGTTGCTTCCACCCCATCTCCCACCTGCAAAGATCCCTGTCACCCAGCGAGCCTGCATTTCTGATCCCACCATCACAGAGCCGGTCAGTTGGATTAAGCCAATGATGGCCAGCGTTGGTTTTTCCAGCTGGGGAGGGAAGACACGTTTGTAGAGGGAACGGTTGTCATCAAATTGGCTGCGAACTGACTCTTCAAGGAAGGAAAATGGGAAGACGTAGCCCGTGGCAAAGAGCACCGCATCAATGTTTTCTTCGGTTGTCCCATCGTCAAAAAGAGCGGAGCTTTCTGTGAACTCCTTCACCTTTGGCTTCAACACGACAGTCCCACAGAGGAGGCAAAATGGCAGCTCTTCATTCAAAATTCTCTTAACATTGGAGCTTGCAGGTAGAAAAGAGGAGGACACCAATGTTAGCATCTGTGAGGGACCCAAAATATCTTTTTGTTTCCCTCCAAGGGTTTGCAATTCCACAAATATCCCCTGAAATTAAAAACTGAGCATTTCATTAAAACCCCCTGACCAACCAACCAAATAGTCAAAAAAAAATACCTTTTGGTAGAAGCCAAGCCGTAGTTTGCATGGTTAAACCATGAATTGACCTGCCGAAACATGATCCTCTTCATGAGGGCTGATGGAAGAAGTGACTCGACCAAGTGGTTGAAGCGGGTGGTCTTGACCATGTCAAAGGGGAAGCCGTGGTCCGAGACCCGGCTGAACACCCATGTGCTGCTCCTGGCACTGAGGAACACCTGGGGGAGAAGGCAGCTCTCAGCCTCCTGCCTGCAGAGCTGCCCACTGGTTTTTACCCTGAATGGCAAATCCCATCTCATGCTCTTGGGAGCCAAGAGGGTTATCCTGAGGGAAGGAGCCGGGTGAACCAAACAGCTCGTGGTGGCTTCTGCAAAGACCCCACAGCTGCTGAATGGCCACTCTGTGCCTCAGGTGGCCCGAACTCTCCAGGAATTGCTGAGCTTCTTCAATTGCCCTCAATTTGAAGGTCTATTTATTGAGAAGCTTCCTGTGCATACCTGAGCCACCAGCTTTTGTGGTGCCCAGCCGGGCTTGGCACCGCCGTGGAGCCATACCTTTGCAGCCACGCGACTCAGCTGCACAGCAAGGTCACCGCCGGTGTTGCCAATGCCAACCACGAGGACCCGCTTTCCCCGGAAAGCCTCAGGATCTTTGTATTCCTGGCTGTGGAGGTACCGGCCCTTGAAGCGGGTGTCAATACCTAGGCAGAGAGCAGGGAGCATCTCCTACTGCCGGCCAGGTACACATGCTCACCACAACTTTATGCCCAGACCCTCCGCCCTTCCTTGCAGCTGGTAGGCTTTTGGAAGTCTTAGCTCCCTGGGTGATGCCACCCTCCTGCACCTTCTTCATGTTGGTCCTCCAAATTCTCATGCAAGAGCCTGGATGCATCTTTATCAGGTGTTTTTCCCATTCCTGGGAATACCCATGGTCAGTCCCACTGGGTGAGGGTCCCACCTGCCCTGGCATAGGGGCTTCATGGAGCAGGCAACCTCGCAGAGGAAAATGCAGCCAAGGGACCCCAGCCCACCCCGCTGCCGAGGCAGGGCTTACCTGGGAAGGAAGCCAAGGGTAAGTAGGGCTCCTGGTAATGGCCGGTGCAAACCATGACGGCATCAAAGACGTGTGACTCCTGAACACCATTGGTCTCGGTGACCACCTCCCACTGACCGGAGGTGGCGAAATCTGGGCGCTTCCTCACGCTGACAGCTGTCGTCTTGCACCAAAGCCCAACAAAACGGCAATCAGGGACTGTGCTATGTTTCACAGAGGACCTGTCTGCAAAGGGCTGGGGATGCGGGGGACAGGCCGGGTCCCTGGGAAGCCATGTGTCACCTCTAAAGCTGTTAAATCCCACCCTGGGAGATGCACCAGGCAGCCCATGTTCGTGCAGCCTAATTTAGATCATGGAGCTGAAAAGGCTGCATTCAGGATGCAAAAGACAGATGGTCCTTGTGGGCTTCGCACCTAGCGTTGTCCCATCCCACCTGGACCATGCCCTGGTATCTGCAGCCGCTGATGCCCCTTCTCCCTGCGGTGTTTGGGGTCCTCGCTCACCTTGAAGCGTATGTGCCGCAGGAGGTCAAAGTGCCGCGCGTACATCTGATAGTACTCCAGGAGAAGGCTGTGGGGTAGGAAATTGGGAAAATCCTCTGGGCAGGGGAAGTCGCTGAAGCAGGACATCTCCTTGGAGGTGTTGGTTATGAGCAAAGGGTACACGCTGACCCTCCTGCTGTCTGTGGAGTCCTGCGGGAAGCCAGAAGTGCCATTTGCAGGTGTGTGGGGAAGGGCTTTCTCCCCCCTAAGCCAGCAGAGCATCTCGGGTACAAGGCAGAAACCAGGACTATCTCCTGGTGACCATGGCTTCTGCTCCCTCCATCTCCTTCTCCACCTTGAAGTCGGGGGGAGCCCCATGCCTGGGACAGGGACAGTCCCCAAGGGCATAGCCACTTCTTTGCTGCTGGCACAGAGCATCCGAGGGAGGGGACAAACGCAGGGACAATCCTCCCCATGCAGGCAGAGCCCACTGACCGTGTAGCGCCAGAGCCCCCCGATGTCCTCGCTCCTCTCAAAGCAGGTGGGCTCCAGCCCCTCGTCCAGGCAGCACTTGATGGAGGCCAACCCACCGACTCCAGCCCCGATAACGGCCACGCGCCGCACCATGCTGTCCCACAGCACACAATGGGCCGGCGTGAGAGCAACTGGAAATAAAATATCCCAGGGATCAGCAGAAATATCCGTCCCTTCTTCCTGTCCCCAGCAAAACACCCCTCGTCTTCTCTGGCTGCAGGTGTCCCTAGAAGAAAACTGTCCTTGGAGCCAGCTGTCACCAGCACTACAGCGCTACAGATAAAGGCTGCTAATTACTCTTCCTCCCGTGCCAAACCCACGCTGAAGGCCCAGCAATTCCCCTCCCATGGGCAGGAGAAAAGGAGGCACTTGGAAACGTCATCGCTGTGCTGCTGCTTCTGTGTGTTCCCTCTCCGGGCCCAAAGCAGGGCGTGCAAAGGAGGGGAAGAGGCTCGCAGCCATCCACCTCTGCCTGCACAAAGTAATCCTCCTGAAACCTTGTCAAAAACTGATTTCAGCTAAGCTGGCTCATTTTCACGCTTTCCTTTTTAATTTCTCATTAAAGGGCATTCTATCGAAAACAAAAAAGTTTGTGTTTTTTTTTAAGTGATGCCTGACTGAGCAGGAGCACGGCACAGCAATTCAAAAGTTAGGCAGCACTGTGAAAGTGCATCTGGGATTATAGACTATACAAAAGGTAAGAAACCCAGGAAACGCCGGGTATAAATGGGAGGATGTCGAAACTTGACATGTGTAAACTGAGCTGCTCCAAGCTTGACTGGAATACAAAGAAACTAGGGAAAAACTGAACCCATGTGAACTTTGATAATGTAACCAGCACTCCTACTGCAAAGGCTGAAGAAAAAGTAATTTATAACTTGTTTTCAAACCATTTTGTGTCAAAAAGTTAAACAGGAGCTGGAGGAAACTGCAGAAACCCAGGGAAAAGTGAAGGAGATGCACCCCCCCCCAACCACCCCCCTGCATCCGAAAGCCAGTTGCTCCCAGCCCGAGCCACTCCTCAATCTGCGGAAATAGGGCAGGACATGCTGACACTCACCCACCCTCTGTTTCCGGAGCCTCCCTTGGCTTTGGGAAAAGGTAGAGACGTTCCTGGAGCGATAAGGTCACCCCTCTTTTCCAGTGCTGCCTGCAGACAGACTTGCTCGGGAGGGTCTCCGCCACAGCCCCTCTCCCCCTGCCAGCAGCAAGGCGAAGCTGGCGGCAAATGCCAAAACCCCGGGGAGCTGGCTGGCTGCTCAGGCTTCAGCTGAACTTTGCTTTGAGTTTCTCTCGACGCAGATTTAAAGGAAAGGCTGAAGTCCAGGCAGCTCGTCGCGGCTCCTGCACTGCCAACCTTTACACCCGCGTTCTCCCTCTCTGCTCTGCTGACATACAGCCGTGGAAAGTTCTCAACCTCCCGCAGCGGTGCTGGCTGGAAATCCGGACCATAATCCCAAGGGTGCTGCGCTTGCAGGGACTCCCGTGCTGCTGCTCACCCCCACTGCTGCCCCAGCCCTGGCAGCAGCTTGGGGTTGGCCTGATCCATCCCCATGTGCTACTTGTGCTGGGCAGGCGCTCGCTTGGCATCCCCAGGAAGGCAGCAGCAAGACACGCTCCCTTTGCCTGCATGCCAGGGGACAGCACAGAGGACGGACATGGTGCATGGGGCTGCCTAATTTTTGGTAGTCAACAAAAGCATTCACAATCCCAGGTTTGGGGCTGCCCACAGCCCCCACTGGCATGGCCCCAGCCCAGGCACAGGACCCCCCCGCCCAGTGCTTCCTGTGCTCACAAGGAGAAAACGAGGCGGCAGCCTGCAGCACGCTCCTGCCACAGCTGATGACATTTTATTCATTGAAAGTCTCTCTGCACACAAAGCAAAGCCCTGGGAGTAGGGGGGAGCGCAGGGAAGCCAAGCCAGGAGTGCTCAGCCCCACAGGGTACCAGCCCTGGGCTCAGCAGTGACAAACCACCACAGCCAGGACCCCTTTACTGGAAAGATGCACCAATTCAACCCAGACTGGGATTTTTGGGTCATAGGGATTAAGGTGGGAAGAAGGGACAGCCTGACCTGCCGACCCAGCCCAAACAACCCCTTACTGGACTAAAGACTCCAATTCCCGGCTGGTTTGGGTCAGGGCTCCTTTCTGGCTGGGACACCCACAGCCATTTTTTGCTGGTCTTGTCCCTGCTGCCTCCTGGCCAGCATGGCGTGGGCACGGCCACAGCACACAGCCCTCGGAGCAGGAGGCAGGAGAAGGGGGATAAAGGCTGGGGGCAGGCTGCCATCCCTGGCTCATTAGGTCTGCAAAGCTGTGCTTGAGGGTGAGCTGAAGCAGAGAGAGGTTTGTTAAATTTAACTGCTTGGTTAGCTGATTAAAGTTGTCACAACCTGCTGAAATCCCTTTCCTCTGTCCTGCAGCACCCTGTGAACTGTCTGACCCCAGATAACATCCCCAAGGACAAGGAAAAAAACCCCAAAACTAAACAGGCTCTAAAATCTACTGGAAACCAAAAACCACAGCAGCCAGGAGCAGGAAGAACCCCACTACGGTCAGGAGAGAAGGGCAGGAGCTGGAGGATCTTGCAGGGACTCGTGTTCTCGTGGGCTTCAGGGTCCGGTCCCACTGGGTGAGAATGGCCTGGCGTGCCCCCTCCCAGCGCCCGGGGCCCCCCAGCCGGTACTGGTAGGGGCTGCAGGGGCCAAAAAAGACTGAGAGGGCCAGGCGGGGGTCTGTGCAGAGCAGCCCTGGGAAGCTGGGCTTGGCACCGATGAAGGAAGCGAGCATGTCCATGTAGACCAGGCAATCCACTTTGAGGACTTCGTCATAGGACAGACCAAACCTTAATGGATTGGAGAAGAAAAAGAGGTGGGAGAAGAAAAAGAAGCAGGGCTGAGAAGCACTGGGGGTCAGATCCTCTGCATCCACCTTGTTATAGCATCTGAACATGGCTGGGTTCCTCTTAGGAAAGGGCTGTGCATATGCACAGTGGGGACCAGGGTCTAGTGGCACTGCATGTGTCAGGTGTGTGCCAGAGCCAGCATCACTTTTCTCACGTGCATCAGTTGGTCCCTCACTTCTTCATCACCCACAAGCTGTATCCGAACCCCCTCTTTTCACCTTTTCTAACAGATTTTGTCCAACCAGGTCTGGTGTTGTGGTTTGGTTGGGTTTGGGGTTGTTTTTGTTGTGGTTTTTAAAATTTTTTTTTAATATATTTTTTAATTCATTTCCCTTTATTCTCTGCAGGGGAGTCACACGCAGCATGAGAAGACTGGCACCCTTTAGTTTCCCTCACATTTGTTTCCCCTGAGTATTGCAAAAACCTGTGGCAAACTGCAGAACTGCTTCCCCTTCACCTTTGTAGCATCCACCACTTCATGTCCCAGCCTTGGCTGTTTAGCCTTGTATTATACTGCAGTTGTGCTGTGCAATTCTGGATTTCACTCTTCCATACCTTCTCTTCTATAGCAATCTAGGTGAATCACAGATTAATATATTGCCCGCTTTCCTGGTTTTATCTCATTCATTTCATAATATTTCTTAGCCTCAAATCAGACCTTTTGCCTGCCCATGAACCATGTGCCAGCATGCCAAGACACCCCTTCATAGCGATTCGGATCCTTGTGCTGAGAGGCGAGACCTTGGGTTGGCTTTTTTTTTTCTCTGCTGAATTTCTCTGTGTTTGCTACCATTAAATTTCTCTGCCATTTTATCAGTCAGTCCCTGGGGACCCTGGCACACTTCCCCAGCTCCCAGGCAAGCTTTAATCTCAACTACCCTGAATTAATTTCTTCCCATCATCAACAGGCAAAATACCAGTGTCAAACCAAATGTTACATTGGCTCGGTGCAGGGAAATAAAGGGGGGGCTGGACCTGGGCATCCCCCCTCATCTCTGTTACACATGCAGGGAGCAGCTGCATAGTGTGAGCCCATGTGTTGATGCCCCCCCAAACTCTGGGGGCTTTTCAACCCATGGAAAAAACCTTTGGGGCTCTGGGGAATAGCTTACCATCGCACTTTGTTTTTTTTCTTCTCATTTACTTCTTTCTCCATGACAGACTGAGGTGGCAACCGACACAAGCCTAGAAAAGAGAGGGAGAGTATCATGTAGAGTTTAACTCCTGGGGGGAACTCACAAACTCATTCCATGATCCAAAACATGGGCAGCCCTTCCCTGGGAGGGCAGGAAAGCCCCATTGCTCGGATTTAGTTCAGCAATGGCAATTCTGCCAGAGAGCAGCCCTCCATGGCAGTACAAATTCACCCCCATTTTTTCCTGCTCTGATAGGTTGTGCTGTCAGGGCACAGGCAGATGACGTGAGGTGAGACGGGCCATGCAAGTCCCAGGAAGGATCACCCCAAAAAGAAGAAACCCTAGAGCTTCCGCTGGCTCTAGGGAGGAGCTTTGATGCAGCCCTCCACCCCAGCCCAGTGGGATATTATTATTATTTTTATTTAAAAAAAAAACAAGAACACCTAGTAAGTTTCTTTCCTCGTTCCAATAATAACAAATAACTCCTCTTGTGGGGCAATGAGTCTCTTCTCCTCTGGTAGTCATGGTGGACAAACCAGCTTGGCCCTCAAAGAGCAGGGAATTCTGCCAGGATGGATCCACTACAGTATCTTAAAGACAACTCTTATCTGTGCATCCAGGTTTACATAGCCATCTCTGTGCTCTGCCTCCTGAAATATTTTAGAGAGGGAATACTGCCTTGAACAACCTGGTTGAAACCGTGGTTTGCGGGCTCAGGTGCAGGACTGCACACCAGCTGAGTCGCAGCAAGGGATGGAGAGCATGTTCTTGGCTTGCGGAAGGTGGGATACAAAGCATTAGCTTAAAAGCATCAGCTTAACAGGCCAGAAAAAAAAAAAAGTGTTGTAAGGTAGATGTCATGAACTTGCATGGTGCTTGGACCGAGCACACAGTCATGTTGCTGTAGCTCAGCTGAAGTGAAATAACTTGGGAAATCCAAGCCCCAGAAATGCTCCCTTGTCCACCACTTTGACATGAGCTTCTTAGCTCTGGGGTCTCCAAGGTCAGAGATCCCTCTTGGTGCACAGAGGGAACAAGATGTGCCCAGTCTGAACTGTGGTTTGGTACACAGGAGAGCTCCCGTTAGCTCTCCTACCTTTGAAGACACGGGTCACCCAGCGCGCTTGCATCTCTGTCACGGGCATGATGGCTCCTAAGGGCTTGATCAGCCCAAGGATAGCCAGGGTGGGCCTCTGCAGGTGGGTTGGGAATATGTATTTGTAGAGGGATGCGTGCTTGTTTTCCACCTTGACGTCTGTTTCTTCTAGGAATGGGAAGGAGACATTGTAGCCAGTGCAGAAGACGACGATATCAATGGGCTCCTCCTCAGGACAATTGTGGAAGACAACCGAGTTTTCCTTGAACTCCTTCACCCCTGGCTTGATGGTGATCCTCCCTGTCAGGATGTAGCTGGGCAGGTCGTCGTTCAGCACAGGCTCGCGCATCTGGGGGCTGCGGAGAGCCGAGGGGCTCTGAGCATTGGAGACCACAAATGCTATGCCCCTGCCCTCCAGCCCCACAACCTCCTGGTGTTATTTTCTAAGCAAGCACCCCTACCTCTCCCCTCTCCAAACACAGATGTGTTTCACCCTTGCAGTAATGTCACCCTGTCCCACAGCCCGAGTGACTCATGAACATCTCCTACCTTCTTCCTCCAGTCACTCAATTAGTCTTTAAACCATTTCTTTTCCAGAGCTGATCCGTGCTTTAAGCCTCCCTCCTCCTCTTTTTCCCAAGGAGTCTAATAAGGAAAACTCCTCCAGTCCTTCCTGGGCTTTTCCAGTGTGCTCCATCTCGCACCATATAAGGGGGGGGGGGGTACAGCTTACAGTTTCCCCACTGGAGATCACTCCAGTCTGGGTGATGTTTGCTACACTGGTTGATACTGGAGATCTCTCCCTTTCCTGCAGCACAAGCCCTGTGACACCACATGGGATGGGAGCCACCAAGAAGTACCTCTTCTCTGGCTGAAGACCATAGTTTTCATGCTTGAACCACTGGTTCACCCTGTAGTTAACCAACCCCCGAGAAAGGGGCCCAGGGAGGATGTTTCTGATCAGGCTCATAAGGCGAGTGTTGAACACCATGTCCCATGGGTAGCCGTGGTCAAACACACGGCTGATCACCCAGGCGCCTCGACGGGTGCAAATGGTCACCTGGCAGAGAGTGGAGAATCAGTGATTGGGGGATGAATTTGCTGCTTTGCCTTTGTAAAGTAACCCCAGAGGGACACAGTGCAGACAGCTACACAATGAAAAAGCAGCAACAGCATCTCTAAGACCTCCCAGCAGCTGGTGATGGAGGTGAAATGAGAGAGAACCACCAGCTTTCTTCCAGTGTAGGTTTTTGACCAAGAAATACAGGTTGAAATAAACTGTTTGGACACCACACAGGTTAAATCATAGAATCACAGAACGGTTTGGGTTGGAAGGGATCTTAAAGATCATCTAGTTCCAACGCCCTGCCATGGGCAGGGACACCCTCCACCAGACCAGGTTGCTGGTGAACTCTGGTCGCTCTCCCTGCAGTGATGGCAAACTGAGCCTGCCCTGAACCCCTGGGCCAGCTGGGTGGTGGTGGTACCTTTGTAGCTACACGGCTGGCTTCCACTGCGATGTCCACTCCCGAATTGCCCATGCCAACCACGAGGACACGCTTCCCCTGAAACACGTCAGCATGCTTGTACTGGCGGCTGTGAAAGTACTGCCCTTGGAACTTCTCAATGCCTTGGGGAGAAAGAAACAAAGCTTTTAATGACTTGAGCATTCATGGGTTTTGTCGGGAGAACTGGCGTAAGAACAATCCAGATTGCAAGAGCAAGGAAGTGTGATCGGTGGCCGCTGGGAACTTGGGCAGGTCCAGACCTCCTGTCCTACAAGTGGCTTCAGAAGCACTTGGTGATGCTGGTGACAAGGCAACCCTCTCTGCTTTGAGAGCTGGGGAGATTCTTCACAGCAGCGATGGATACAGCCCTGTCAAAGATGATGGAGCTTCACTGAGAGGACCTTGTCCCATCTCACGTACTATGCAGACAGTTTCTCTGAGGTTAAACCATCCCACCTTGGAAGTTCGATCTGGAGTGAGCAGTGCCTGCAGAAACAAGGCTGTTGAAGCACTAGTACACACGGTTGTTCATGTCAGGAAGTTTGAAAAGCAAAAGGAGAAAAAGGAAAGCATTTTCCCCAAGGAATTGCTAATCCTTCTTCTTCCCCCAGCCCCTCGAAGCAGGTAACCACATGCAGCTGCATATCGTACCAGGGAAAGAGTGCAGGGGGAGGGACGGCTCGTGGAAATTGCCACTGCCAACCATAACAGCATCAAAGACGTGCGATGTCTGCTTCCCATCCGCCTCCGTAACCACATCCCACTGTCCTGTAGTGGCAAAATCGGGACGTTTCCGGATGCTGACAACAGTGGTCTGAAATGTGGAAGCCAAGCAGAGTCACCACCAGTGCCTGGCATGCATGGGGAGTGGGGCAGCACTGGGACACCCCTCACTCACCCCAAACTTGATGTGCTTTTGGAGGCCAAAGTGCTCAGTGTAGCGCCGGAGGTATTCCAGCAGACGGGCATTGGGAAGGAACACCGGGAAGTCCTCAGGGTAGGGAAAGTCGGAGAATGCCGACATCTCCTTGGAGGTGTTGCTGACAACTGATGGGTAGAGGCTTGGCCGGCTGGCCTCGATGTGCTCCTGCCATCACACCCCAGGGTGCATCAGCCCTACGCCCCGGGGTGGGGACTGTCCCCCCACTCCCCTTCCCATGGTTTTGGGGAGCACAGCTGGGAGAGGTCAGCACCCAGCAACCTCCCACATCCCTTCCCCACCTGCTGGAGCCCAGCTCGATGGGTTCTCCATCCTGCAAAGCTGCAGCTCCTGTGGAAAGCAGGGACGGGTGCTCACCGTGTAGCGCCAGAGCCCCCCGATGTCCTTGCTCTGCTCGAAGCAGGTGGGCTCCAGCCCTTCATCCAGGCAGCACTTGGTGGACGTCAGCCCAGTGATGCCTGCGCCCACCACCGCCACTCTCATCCTTGCTGTCTCCACCAGGCACCAGGGCTGCCAATGGGGCTTAACCTGGGAGAAACCCCACAGATGGTCACCACGCTCTCTGGGAGCAGCTGCCTGCACAGCCTCTGTAGGGGGTGATTGCTCTATACACCACCCCCAGATCTTGCATTCCCTTTATCAGCATTCAGGGCTCTTAATTTACAAGATAGATTAAAAGTCTTTAAATCTTCTTTTTATCTTTTTTGTGCCCCCCCCCCAGTATATTCATCCACTTTTACCATGCGCTCTCCAGGCTGCTTTCAAAACCCTGCAGTTGCCCTGGAAACTCACTCTGAAAGAATGTACTTCAGCCACAAATCACCGCCAGGTTTTATTTACAAGTCACAGTTAAACTAGCCTTCCTTATCAGTCCTGCAAATATTTGCGGTTTATCTTTGGCCATCTGCCCGCCCCCCGCATTTCTTAGAAAAGAAAACAAAGTACGTGCTGGGACTATTCAGCCTCTACATCCTGTCCCCCATCCCCAGGCAAGACGCTGCTGACTTTGACCTGGCCACCAAGGCGGGCAGATGGGCTGTGGGTGTAGCACACCTTAATTTTAGGGATGCTTCTGTGTCTGGCTCCCAAAGCTGTCCCTCTGGGGAGGTCTGGGCTGGACAGACAGACTGGTAGGGCTGGAAATGATTCACTGCCAGGGCTGGAAAAGCAGCAACCCCCAGGCTGACATCCAGCGCAACGAGGCTCCCAGGGCTGCAGTGGGGATGATGGACCCAAACCCTTCTGATAGTGCTGGGCAATGACACAAGGGACAATGGCCACATGTCATAGC
The DNA here is from genome assembly GCA_011057875.1 of Pterocles orientalis. Classification (NCBI taxonomy): domain Eukaryota; kingdom Metazoa; phylum Chordata; class Aves; order Pterocliformes; family Pteroclidae; genus Pterocles; species Pterocles orientalis. Next base: position 539,376 of record WKFP01015537.1, on the reverse strand, counting down.
TTGGGCTGGACACTGCTGGAGCAGGGCCATCACACAGGTGCCCTGGGGGGGCTGCTGTAACCCCTGGTTTAACCCCACCAATAGGGGGGGGGGGGGGGGCGGGCAAAAAAGCTCACAGCATGGCAATGGGAATCATTCTGGGGACAACGTGCAGCGACAAGAGCCACGAGAGGCCGATGGCATGGTTTGCCTTGGCGCACGCTGTGCCCTTGGCCCTGTGCAGAGCTTGTGTGCTTGCAGCTCTGTTTGTCCTGGCTGCCATTGGGGCTGCTGCCCAACGAGAGACACATATTCATTAACCGAGGGCCGGTGTGGATGGTGCCAGGGGTCATCACCGGCCACCACAGCTGGTCCATGTGCAGCCACTCTCGACCCTCCCGCTGTTAGCAGTGGCAAAGCAGAGGGTGTAAAATCTCCCAATTTGGAGCCCTTTGCTGCATGCGAAGGCTCCCTGAGACAGCAGCTGGAGGGATGCTCAGCACAGGCTACCAGGCTGGGCAGTAGCTTGCCCACCTGCCACATGGCTCCTGAGTCAGCCGGACCAGGCTCTGCGGCACTGGATGCAGCACAACACCTGCAGCACGGGCCAGGTTCTTCCCCAATGAACATTTCAGTCAAAACAGCTGGGAAGAGGAAGATTGCTCTGCGTACCGGTGGGGAATAAACCCCAGCACAGCACCTCGATGGCAACAACCAGCCCAGGGCCAGCTGGGCACCGCGCCGGCCAGCAGTAGCCTTCAGCCTCGCAGAGCGCACATCCCCAGGGACCCCTCTGATCTCTGCTGGAGCACGCCGCCCGGCACAACTGCAGAGCCGCAGCTGAGATCCCAGCTCCGTCGGCAGCCAGGGGTGAACCCAACTCGCCGGCGGTGCTGGGGAGCGGCGGGGCCCCGCGCCCCACGGGCGCCCATGACTCCCGTGGGGCCAGCCATCGTCCTCTCCTCCCCATCCCTCCGGCTCTGCGGCTCTTTGATGTGCAGCTACATTGTTCGAGCGTCTTTGAAGTGTGAAATGAGAAACACGCTGTGCGGGAGGCTGGGCTGAGGCCCGCGGAGCAGCCCGCAGCACTGCGGCTGGTGGGGGGACAATAAATCCGCAGCTGGAGCCGCGCACAGCGAGGCAGTAAACAAGAGCCTTCACCTCGCCTTTGCTCTGCCTTTCCCCAGCCGGCGCTTGTTTTTCTCGAACACAGCTAAAGATGCTTTTTTTCATCCGCTTTGCTACATCCTTCTTCTCCATTTTTGTTTGGGAGATGAGTCGTTCCAGGAACAGGCTGCAGGACCGTTCCCATGAGGTTGGGGGCTGATCGATGGAGCGCCCCAGGTGAGGCTAATGCTGTGTGATGGGGGAGCAAATGTGACAGAATCTCTTTGCTCTCCTTAACCTCCTGTCAGCCCTGAAAGCTGTTTTTGCCATTCCTGAGGGAGCTGTTCTGATCTGCAGCCTTTCAGCAAAGGTGGGATCTCCGAGGGCATCGCTCGCCCTCAGCTTCACAGCTCACCATAATCACCTTCCCAGCCAAAAAACTCACCATGCCTCCCATTAAAGCTTTCTTAGGTACAGCTGTTGCAACAGCATAATGCATCTAACTCCATCCATCTCACAACATCTCTCCTCTAATCCTTTTCCCCCTATGCTACCACCCAGCCTTGGAACTCGGTGTCCTGCAGCCCTCCAGTCCATCTCCACACCCTCTCTGGGATTCGTCCTTAGGCAGAGCCTCTCTCTCTGTCCTCTCTCATTTTTTCTCCTGCACTTTCCCCTTTCTCCCCCCTCTTTTTTTTTTTTTCCTTTTTTTTTTTTTT
>WKFP01015537.1:525361-536667 GCA_011057875.1 Pterocles orientalis | reverse complement strand
TAAGGCCCGGGGGAAAAAAAAAAAAAAAAAAAAAAAAAAAGCTTCTTCTTTAGGACCAAGGCCAGAAGACAATTTCCTGCTTAAAAAAACCTAAAAAAACAAAGCCTCTACCTCAAGGAGCAGAGGCTGTTTTCCTGTTTACTATTCCCAGCACATAGAGGACAGTGACAGACACCAGCAGGACACTTGTTTCTTTTTAATCAGAGCTATGTACATTCTATATCCTGAAACTCCTCTAAAACAGAGATCACTGTTGTGGAGACCCAGAGGATGTAGAGGATGCCCTGGAGCAGACATGGGCTGTAGCAGCTGCTACGGGAAAGGGATCTGCTAGTTGGGTAAGGAGGTCCCTGCAAGGAGGGCACAAGTGTTTTACTCCAACATACTTGGCAAAGTTTAACCTGATTTAGTAATAAGTCACTGTGTTTTCCAGGCACATAACCTGTGGAATTTGCCAAGAGGAACCTGCTGCTCTTGTCAAACCCATTGTGATAATAAAGCCTGGAGAACGGCAATTTTCAAATTCTTGATTCAGGAGGTCTTAAAAAGCACAATTAAGAGTTCCCCTAGACAACCACTCAAAGATCTTCACAAGAATAAACCTGACAGATGCAAACACCCTCCTTCCTTGCTCACCATGGCTTTGTACCAGGATTCAAAGCAGATAAACACATAAAGGTAGCACGGGGCAGGACTTTAGCCCCTCCTCAGCTCTTCTGAGCCAAACCTCAGCATTGAGGGGTCTGCCTCTGTCATTTCACAGGCAAACTACGGAAGAACAGATGGTTAAACCACACAGAGCCCAACCAGCCGGCGCCTTCCTCCTGCCACTGCCACCAGGTGAAGTCAGCCATCAGCCTTCAAGTGTTTTCAAAAATTCAGTCAGCACCATTGACCCCTTTCTGTAAGTACTGACCGCTCTCGCAGGCTGGGCAGTTTGAATGCTTTCCATTCCTGCCGCCTCTCCGAGAGCATCGCCAGCAGAGGTGTGTCCAGGGGTGACATACCTGTCCCCTGGCACCAGGGCACATGAGCACTCCTGATACAAACAGAGACATGCTCCTGCACCACCCAGACTCCCAGCTAGAAGCACTTTTGTGAATTAATTCCTGGAAATCAGTTTTTTTAAGAGAACAAACTCAGAAGTACCTTGCTAAGGAGCCCACACAGACCCTGGGGAAGCTGCACTAGCTCACACCAGCTGGCAAATCTCCTTCCACCTCTGACAGCTTCACCAGACCCCAGGAGACAGAGTGGGAAGGAATCTCGTGAACTTCTGAACCACCTTCTCCTCCAAAGCAGCCCTAACTGCCCTTTATCATCTTGTTTCCTTCACCTGTTTTGAAAAACCTCTCTGGGGGCATTCTCCAGCACCTCCCACACAACCTCCTACTTGCCTTTGGAGGGGCCATCAAGTTTTCTTTTATCTCCACAGCAGAGATAAACTGACAACATTTAGAGATAATTGAGGAGATGTTGCAGCACCACCTCTCCATCAGTTTAAATGGGAATTTTCTGGATTAAATTGGCAGAGGAGCTCTGACTGGCTCATGCCTTGGCTGGGTAATGGGTTTGAGAAGCTGCTGAGTGATCACAGGTGGTCCTGGGCTCTTGGGGCTGCTCAGCACTGCTGAAGACAAGCTCTGCTGGTTGGTGTTTGTTATCTATATTTTGGAAATGATTTTTAACAAGGAAATTGTTCTGCAGGGGACAGACTATTAGGTAATTTCTCTGAGGGCTTCACCCAGCTGATGAGATCAGGGCTGAGGGAGGCTGGACCACTGTGGCCAAGGCAGCCAGACTGCAAATAATGAAACGGGCTGCTGGCACTAGAGGGGGGGTGGCAGGAGGGACAACAGCCCAGTAGGTGCAGCAAGGAGGCGTGATGCTGGTGAGCTGAGCTCTGTCCTTTTTGTCCCCACTGGATGGAGGGAGAAGGGGCACATTGGCCTGGAGGGGTGGGAAGAAAAAAACCTGGGACCTCTGGTTTAATCCATATGAGGTGGGTCTGGGAACAGGAGTGGTGACACATTAAATAATCTGGCAATAACTGGTCCTATTTAATATCTTGATTTGAATGAGACCTGGGAGAGGCAAATCCTGAGACCAGCCACCCCCCATATCTGGCTTTTCTAAAGCAATATCAGTTCTCCAGCTCTTCCTCCTGACAGCCCAGCCCTCACCCTTGCTAAAAGTCTCCTATGTTTTCAGTCAGGCTGCAAAATCTGTGATCAATTACACAACAACAAAACAAAAAAAAAAATCCTTTTTTTCCTGGAAAGAATGTTGTCCAGGCAGTATATGGTCAGGACTGGAGACAAGACATCTCTCCTGTCTTTCCAGGGATCAACTCCTCCATCCCCTGTGCTCAGAAATACCTGTAACCAAGCCACCTGGAACCAAGCCACAGTCCTCGTGGTGAAACCATCAGCTTGTAATGTGTCGATCACAAAACACAACACAATTAGTGGCAGCAAATGCATCCTACAAACACTTTTCCTCTTCTCTAAAGAGAAGGTGTGTCCTGGAGTGGTGCTGATCTGCAGGACACATCAGGCAGCATTGTCCTGCTCTGTGTTACACAACAATTCTGATAATCACCTCTGGATCTGCTTTCCAGCATTGCAAAACAGAGCGTTAGCTCCAGGAGCTGACCTTAGGGTGTACAGAAAGGCACCACCGGGATTGACCACCCAGCAAGGACCCTTCCCTCTGCTCTCGAGGGGTCCATCTTCTCCTCGGCCTCTGGGGAGAGCCCCACCACCATGCCTGACCCCAAATTCCCCAGACCAACCGCCAAAACGCTCTTCAGGGGTCTTGTGGGAATACTGGCCCTTGAACTTCTTAATATCTGCAAGGAGAAGAGGTGGAAGGAGTCTCTGGGGCCACAGGAGCCTTGACCTGTAATATTCAGCACAACTGGGGGTACAGCCTAAAATCCCAGTGCTGGGACCCAGACTGTGGTGGTGGTGACATGACAGATGATATATATCTTGGGTGAGGAGGCAGAGGAACGGTGGGTGAAGCCAGGGCTGAGCTCAGGGGTCCGTTCCATCGCTTGCTTCAGGACCACTGCAGTGCAGAGCTGCCTTTGCCTGAGCTCAGACGGTTCACGGGAAATGCATCCATTCTTGAAAAAAACCAAGCTACGACATTGCTTTGGTGGAGAGGTGAATGAATGCAGCAAAAGTTTTCAGGAAAGCATTTGAATGGGCTGTGAAACTATTGAAACGTTGTCTGGCTGCTGCTGAGCCAGCAGAGAGGGGAGCCCCTGTCTAAGGATTGCGGAAGTTATCTTTTGGCAAACATTTAAATACGGCTAGAGGAGGGGAGCTGTGCTCCTCCCCGACAACTTTCCTGCAAAACACAGTGTCACATGGTGATGGGAGCAGCTCATAAACACATCATTCCCCGCTACCTTCCTCTCCCTTGGATAAAGACCTCAAGCTCAGAAACCCTCCCAGCACCTCGTTTCCCAACGCCACGCACAGGACTTGCACAGCGCTGCTGCTGCATAATGCCAGGAATGTGCATGGAAAAAAAGGCTGGGATTACAAACACACTTTTTGCAGTAAACACAGATGGTAGCCCCTGCCCTGCCCTCTGGGGGGGATTTTGCCGGCATCTCCAACAGCGGGCTGTGGCAGGGATTTATCTGGTGAGAAAGTGGAGAGGCACCTGCAATGGTGTCTTTTTGCAGCTGCTGCTTCAAGACTTAGGTGGACTTTTCTGGAGAAGCACGTGAGCAGCATGGTAACCTGTCTGGGGACTGTGGGTCTACATCACCCACTTCCTGGAATGGCCCCCAGTAACAGCCACATGGTCTCCAGGAATATCCTCAGGTCTTGGCTTTACCGATGAAACCAGAAACACAAGCACAAACAGCTGTGGTAGAGTTTCAAAGGTCTAAGTCTCATTTTGTGAGGCATAAGGGAGGAATAATCCAATAGCAGTGAATCATCCATCTCGTGCCACGTGTCATTTATGTCAACAGCCAAGGACAGCAGCTGCAGCCCAACCGTAGCCCCATGGTGCTGGAAGGGGATGGTGCTGGCCAAGAATTTGGGCTGTTTTCCCCCGGCACTCATGGCAAACCTCAAGTTGCTTCCAGCCAAAGGCAGGCTGAAGGTTTTGGTTCCAGCCCCTGCAGCAGGGTTCAGGCTGGGTCCCAGGCAGCAGCAGCCCTGGCCAGCTGCCTCCCCGGCTTCCCACCTTACAGCCAGTATTACTCTGCAAATAGCTTCCCCAGCAGGTACACGTGCACCTTGTTAACCCTACAACTTTTGGATGCTCACTTGGTCCAGCAAAGTCCAGATGTTGTCCTGAGAGCTGGCGGGCTGTTTATTTAAGGGAAGGGGCTTTATTTTTCTAAAAGAGATGTGACTGTTCCTCTTGATATTTTAATCTGATTTTTTTTTCATTTGGGCATCTTTCTCCACTGGAGACAAATGTTTTTCGTTATTTGTCATGAAAATTGTTTTTCAAAAGGGCCGAATTCAGGCAAATTCATTTTAGCCAGAGCACAAGCTTTACACCAAAACTTTTCTCCAAAATCCAGACACATCGACTCTGGTTTTCCACCAGAAAAAAAGAGACAGTAGGCAGTGAGATTTAAAGAGATGTAGCAATGCACCATTACTTCAACACAGTTAGAGGAATAAAATAACCAACATTACTTATTGGGGTTGGTATTACACTCTTTCATTGCCCCAGCTGAGAAACCTCCCAAATTTACCATGCGTGGAGATCGCACCCAATTTATTGATACCATTTTTTAGGAATTTCTTGATGAATTATTTTCGTGGCAATAAGCAGGGCAGCAGCACACATTGCCCATCAGGAAAAAGCATCCCACTCACGCACATCGCTCAGCACTCCTGCATCCCCCCCGTCCTCACCACATCCCCCAGGAGTCCCCTAGCAGTACAGGACGGTGAGGAGGAGCAGCAGCGGGAGGAAGAGCATGGCCAGGCAGGGGAAGGCGGTGGGGGCATCGGGGGTGACGCGCGTCCGCGTGGCCCGCAGCGTCCGGTCCCACTGGGTGAGGATGGCATCTCTGGCCCCGCTCCACTTCCCTGGGCCCATCAGCCGAAACTGGTAAGGGGTGCAGGGGCCGAAGAAGATCTCCAGGGCCAGGCGCGGGTCCGTCAGCAGCAGCTTTGACATATTGGGCTTCACACCGATGGCCGAGGCCAGCTCGTCCATGTAGGTGATATAATCCGTCTGCAGTGTGGTGCTGCTCCCGAAGCTTTGGGGAAGAGAGCAGAAGAAAAGAGGGGTTGCTTTTGTTTTTTTCCCTTTATTTTACATGTTTTTCTTTAAGCACAGCAAAGGCTGTTCATCCCCTGCTCTCCCCTGCCAAAGCTGGGGAGCAGAGCTGGCGAGGGGGGCCCAGCTCCAGGGGATGTGCATTGTTGCTGCTGTTTGCAGAGAAATCTGGCTCCCAAGAAAATATTGCATTTCAAAACTGCCTAGGATGTAATGGTTTCTACAACAAAAGAAAACACTGCTTGGGCCAGGTTCAGCTTTCACTGGCTCTATGCACACTTTTAAAGTATTGCTTCACTGCAGTATCAGATACACTCCCAGAGAGGGGGGAAAATGAGGTGCTTCCGCGAAGTTTATAAAACAAAAAAGTGCCACTCCAAAGAATAATGATGGAAATGTTCTTTTTCTGCTGGAGCCTCACCCTGATTATGTGTGAATGAAAAAAAAGCCTTTTCAGGCTGATAACGCTCAGCAGTGGCAAACAAGCATTTTCAGATGGGAAACCTTCCCATCACACATTTTCCACCCAAAATTGCCTGATTCAGGCCTCCGCCGTGCCTGTGTCCAGCCCGCGTGGGGCTGAGACGATGGCAGGGCTCTTCTGCCGGCACAGGGAGCCCCATAAGCTGCACTTACCACACAATCTTCTTCCTCGTCTTCTCATCAACGTCATCTATCATCTCACTGGCTGGGGGGAGCTTGCACTGCCCTGGAAAGAGCAGGAAGAGCATCAGCAAAGCGACACAGTGCCCAGGAGACCCTTCACACAGCAGTTGGGGTCTGCAGGGTTCAGCTGAGCCCTTGGGTGCCTCTCTTCCCTTTGATGTCAAGATCTGGGCTTGGGTTAAGCTTGGCTGTCAAGGATGTGACAACACTGGCTCCACTGTCCTTTAAGGACGTGATGCTCAAGAGGATCTTCTCCCTCAGCCAGCCCCATCTCAGGGACCTCATTGCCATCAGCAGTGGGCTGAAAAGTGACTTCCATGGTGCAAGGCACCCCGTCATATGGGGATCCCGCTATTGGTACTTCTGGCCAAACCCTGTTCTGTTCCTCAGCACTGAGACACAGCCCTAGTTTTCAGCTTAAAACTGCTGGGAAATGCTACTTCCCATGGACAGAAAACAGACCTGTGCCTGTCATGTGTCCATGCACCTACCCTGAAACACCTTGACTGCCCAGCGGCTCTGGAGGTCTGCTGTTGGGATGATGGGTCCGAGGGAGAGGACGAGCCCAATGACTGCCATGGTTGGCTTCTCCAGGCGAGGAGGGAGGATGCCTTTGTAGAGGGTGACCTCATTGTCCCTGTTTTTGATGATGGACTCATCATCCATGAAAGGATAGGCATGAGTGTAACCAGTGGCAAAGATGACCACATCAACATCATCCTGCACAGTCCCATCCTGGAACAGGACAGACGTCTCTCTGAACTCCTTTACATTTGGCTTTATCACCACCACGCCGCAGGCAATGCGGCTCGGGAGGTCGTCGTTGAACACCGGCTCCTTGCGGGAAGCTCTGGAAGGTCAAAGGTGGTGGGGCTGTCACTGAGGTGGCTTCTGCTGCTGACCCAGGACAGGCATGGTCCAGCCCCATCCAGAACCAGCACCCCCACGGGGCTTGGGGATGAGTGGACCCATGTGTACCTGTTCAGTGGCATGAGGCCAAAGTTCTCGTGCTTGAAGCGGTTCATGGTCCTCACATAGAGCCAGTCGCTGAGCGCCGTGGGGAGGATGTTCTCCAGCCAGGACCGGAAACGCGTGACAATCAGCATGTCCCAGGGGTAGCCTTTTTCCCAGACGCGGCTCATCACCCAGGATCCGCTTCGTGAGCTCAAGTAGACCTGGAGGGACAGCCAGGGAGGGGTGAGCCACCTCGGGGATGGCTGTGAGCCCCTGGGGCTGTGTAATGGAGGCTGTGGCATGTGCTCAAGCAGGTGGGGACCTCTCCTTCCCCGGTGGTCCTGGTGCAGGTCCACATACCTGCGATGCCACAGCGCTGAGCTCCACAGCAATGTCCGAGCCAGAGTTGCCCAAGCCTATCACCAGAACCTTCTTCCCTCTGAACTTCTCTGGCTCCTTGTACTCTCGGCTGTGGAAGTAGTGGCCTTTGAACTTCTGTATTCCTGGGGAGTAGAACAGAAAGGGACGTAATTCACCCCAGGAATGAAAAGAACAGGCTATACCAGCCTTGGGCTTTCCCCTTCCCACTTTTTCCCCAATAATGTGCCTGAACGTAGAAAGGCAAAGGCTGTCACGTAACACACATGAGATTTTTATTAGAAACCATGGGAAAATGCCAAAAAAACAGTGGTTGACAAAATCCTTTTACAAAAAAATCTTCCATTAAAGAAAACAGCCTGAAATATTTTTTCTGGGAAAGATTAGTGTTGTCCCTGCTTTGATACAGTTTGGATACTGAGTCTTTTTTTCTTGACAAAACAGGTTTTGATTTCCTGAATGGACCCCCATCCCCAAAAATATTGTTCTCCTTTTAATGCTGAAAGGGCATTTTTTTTCAGGGAAAAACTTTGTGATAGAAAGTATTTGCCTGGCTGTGTCCTAGCGGATGAATTACACACATGCAGCTTACCTGGGAAGTCGGCGAGGGGGAGGTTTGGGTAGACGTGATGCCCAGAGCAAACCATAACAGCATCAAAAACTGTCGTCTCCTCCTTCCCATCTCTCTGGGTCACCACCTCCCATTGCCCCGTCACAGAAAAGTCGGGGCGTTTTTTAATCTTGGTGACCAGGGTCTTAAAGAGAAACAAAAGAAAGAGACCGGTGGGTGTCCCTGGAACAGACCGAGAGGTTTAGGGAGTCCGTGGGGTCCAGAGGTCCCAGGGAGCCTCCAGAGTTTTTACCTTGAGCCGTATGTGCCGGAGCAGGTCGAAGTGCTCGGCGTACTTGCGGATGTACTGCTGAAGCCTGGTGTTGTGAATGTAGTTGGGGTGGTCGTCGGGGAAGGGGAAGTCGGGGTAACACATCATCTCTTTGCAGGAGTTGGTGAAGACGGCGCGGTAGATGCTGGCTCTGCCTTCCTCTGCCTGGTCCTGGAGCGAGAGGAACATGGACACATCCACATGCAAAATATCACAGGAGACCAGTAACATGGGACCCCCCCCAGTGCCCAGCTTCCTCCTGGTCTGCCTGTGAAGGTTCCAAAATCCCACAGGTATGCCTGGACATCACTCCCTTGCATGTGCGTGGTCCTGGCAATTGCACAAGCAAAGGCAGGAGCCCGGCGGTGTGTGTTGGCTTTGGCACAGCGGTTGGCTGCCTGTGCCTTGTGCAACCGCGGGGCAGGTCTGGCCAGGGCCATGGATGGAGGCTTATGCCTACAGCCCAGCAACATCTGCGCCAGCTGGCCAGTGTCTTGCTGGCATCTAGAAGGGCAGGACATGGGGGATCTGCCAAAATCCCCAAAATCACTGTGCATAGAGCAGGACTCAGGCTGGACATGTCCACTCCTGCCCAGACCAGCCAGCCCCAGCCATGGCCCTGGCCCCACCGGGCAAGGCAATGTCTGCTCTGATGCTCAGCGCTTCACAGCATGAAACACAGGTGACACATTTCCCTTTCCTGATGGCTTTGATGCAAGGACAGAGCTGGGAAAACTGCAGCAAAAAGCTTCTGCACTGGAAAAATTATTTGGGTTGGCCAAATTATGATCAACTTCCAACAGAAGAAAAAAAAAAACCCCAAAACCAGACAAGGAGCTGAAGTGCTTTTGACTTTTCCCCTTGATAGTGATAGTCTGTTCTGAAATTCTCCATTTTAACAGCAAAGCATATTGCCAAACTTTCTGTAGGAATTCACTGGCACCATCCCCAGAACAGACAGCAGCCACGTGATCCATGTTTTGAAATGAATTTAACGCATCAGATCACTTGGAATAAGCATTCTGCCCTCTCCCTCTGCCCCGGGGTTTGTTAAACGGGCTCCATTCCTTTCCCTAACGGGCCCCTGAGCTGCTCTTGCAACCGCAAGGACACCCCAAGCTATCCCCGCAGCCCCAGCCTGCCAGCAGGTGGGCATATGGCACAAGGTGGCTCTGGATCTGACCCTCTCACCATTCATTTGGGCTCCTTTTTGGATCTGGGGTGCACGTCTGCGGTTAGCAGTTCAGAGAGGACTTGGCTCAGCAAGCCAAGGGACGGCCAGGCTGTCCCCAGGACAAGGGAGGGGGACATGGGGACACATGCAGCTGTCAGCAAGTGGATGCATGCATGCGGGGTGCAGCCAGTGCATCCTCCCGGCCCCAAAGGATGCAGGTTTCCCCCGGCAGCCAAAGCCACTCACCGTGTAGCGCCAGAGCCCCCCGATGTCCTCGCTCTGCTCGAAGCAGGTAGGCTCCAGCCCCTCGTCCAGGCAGCTCTTGATGGCCGCCAGCCCGCTGGCGCCTGCGCCCACCACCGCCACATGCCGCACCATGCTGTCCTGCCTGCGGGGACACAGCAGTGGAGCGGGGACCGGCCAGACACGCTCATCCCGGTGGGTCTGCAGCCCCTGGCAATGATCCCCCTGAGCAGGGCACCTTCTCCCCAGCACAACCGCCCCAGCTCCTTAAATAACCCAGGGGGGGTCTTCATCCTTGCTCACCTGCTTCCCACGCAGCCTCCAGAGATGTCCCAAATGTTTTGGGGAGGGGAAAAGAGCTGGGCACCAGGGAAAGCCTCAGGGGCTCTCTAGCGGAGAGGAGCTGAGGCTCAGGAGGACCTCCCCTGAAAGAGCAAAGCTCTTTTATGCAAGGCTGCACAGGAGGCAGGGCCAGTGCCGAGGGGTTGTTTTGATGAGTGAGTTGCACTGTTTGGACTTCAGCAACACCAGAGCTCATCCCCTCAGCAACACCCTCAGCTCATCCCGGAGCTGAGGGTGCAGAGCTCCTAAATTAGGACATAAAGCATTGGACTGACATCATCACAAGGTAGAGCCCAGGGTCACTGAGCAGCGGCAGCTACCTCCGTCCCATGGGACCAGCAGCACCTCTTGTATCCGTGTACCCACACCCCCCTCTCCAAAACAGCACGGTGATGTCCATGTCATTGAGAGCAGCAAGTAGGATCAGGCCACCCAATCTCACCCCATCACTGCAGGTTTTCCCTTCCAAGAGGGCAGCTGGCAGGGATGAGCCACCCCAGCATCAGGCAGGTTCCTGTTCGAAGCCTCTGACCCCTTTCCCCCTTCTAATAAAAATGGGGCATGTGTGTTTCAGAGGATACCTGCAGCAAAAGGACAAAGCACAGGAGGAGCCTGCAAACCCCAGTCCATCTCTGCTCTCTTCATCTAAGTCTCATGGTGCGAGTCCACCCATCACATCCCAGCCTCCAGATGGGTCCTGGGGGAGAACCATTTGGCTGGGAACACGCCGGTTTGAAAGCCTCCAGCATTACTGGAGCCTCTAAAGCTGCCAAGGCTGGGCTGTTAATTCATGCTACACTGGCTTGAAATAAGAGCAGAAAATGCCAGAAAAATGATTGAACAACCAAACTGAAAAATAATTAAAATCACTAGTTTTCCCACTATTAGCCAGATTTGTTGGGCTTTCCAAGGGATCAGCTTTGGAGTCATGGTTAAGTTGACTTAACACAACTAAACTGCCAAGCTGGCTTTACGGATTCGCAGCCTAGATCCTGTCCTGCAGGACACGACCTGGAGGAGGAGGACGGTGACTTCTATGAATTAAAACATTTGCCAGAAAATGACACATGGGAGTGACACACAGTGAGAGAGTATGCCTGCTCCTGGCCCTGTCACGGGGACAGGGAAGGTCGACCCAAGCAGAAGTAGGGGAATAAAGGTGCAGGAAGAGTCAATCATTTACCTGAGTGACACAGTGGTCAAGCATCTTGTGATGGGTTGGCCCTTGGCTGGGGGCCAAACCACACACATCCGCTCACACAGTCCCTGCCCCCACCCAATGATAGGGGAGAGAATTAAAGAGGTAAATGGCAAAGAGGACTCGTGGGTTGAGATAAGGACAATTTAATTACTAAACTACAATAATATTAGAAATAATACTATATACAAAGATGCAATGT
>WKFP01015537.1:507717-525135 GCA_011057875.1 Pterocles orientalis | reverse complement strand
CTTTCCCCTTTCTCCCCCCTCTTTTTTTTTTTTTTCCTTTTCTTATATTTTCTGATGGTGCTGTCTGGATGCAGACATGATCCTTAGAGCATCCAGAACCTGCTGAGAGCATCAGACAAATCCTCACAGGAAGCCACAGCCGCCCCTGATGCAGCACAAGCTGCTGGAAGGTAGCTGGCTCTCTGAATATCACACAGGGTTGTCCTTTTCTTGCACAATCATCTGTCACAAAGGTGCCAAGTGTTTACCCAGCTCTGCCCCAAGCCTTACACAACCCAGCAGGCAGGAGCCCAGGGACACAGGGCTGCTGCCACGCTCGCAGTGATTGCTGCAGCTCGCCTGGGACCAGAGATGCTACTGACACGGACAGCCCATGGGATCTGCTCCAAAACGTGGAATCACTCCAGGGCTTACTCTTTGCTCAGGAAATCACATCCTCCTGGCTGCTTCTCCCACCCCTGTGCTGCCCGTATTTTGCCAGGGACCTCCCCAGGGAAAGGCTGTCCTTCAGCACAAGTGTGCAAGCTTTGCTTGGAGCCCCTGGTCTTGCCGAGCTCCCAGGCTGGAGGGTTGTGAGGTTTGAGCTGGTTTTCTGTACACCCCCACTGCAGAAGGAACAAACACAGCCTTTGTTCAGCAAACAGGACACCAGCAGCTCAGATCTTAACACAGGAGTGCTCTGTGTGCTTTGTGACCACACCTGCCTGGAACAGGTTTTATGGATTTAGCGATCACATAATTCCTGCGGCAATGCTGCTGAGCCCCAGCTTTTGAGGGCTAAGGAGTTAGAGAGGAATATCAGTTTTCCTTACAATGGAGATTCCTAGCCTTTATGCTTATTGTGAAGAGGAAAAAAACAATTGACCTTAAAGAAAAACCTAAAGTTCATCTCTAGCTCCCTCCTGTGACTCCTGAATGCAGGCTGCTATAAACCTGCCGTATATAGAGCGTTATATAGTGGTATCCTACTGTCCCTGTGGGAATATTCATAGCTCCCAGTCATATACTGGAATTACTTAACACACATATAAAGCAAAAATGTGTCCAGATCCTTAACCAGGCATGGGTATTGCACACACGATCCAGTTCGTCTGATTCCTGTGCCAGGCAACTTGGGACAAACTCTGAACCAACAGGCAAAATCCTGCTACTTTTTCCATTCAAGGCCTGGCTCTATCACACAAAAGCTCACCTTGCATCCTGGTTTTCATAGCCACACTCACATTCCAGCTGGCTCTGCCCTTTAAGGATGCTAAATCACCACTGTCCCCAAAGGAGCTGCCCCAGTCTGAACAGCTAACCTACAACTTATTTGCCCTGCAGCAAAATAAACCATAATAAACCATAAATACCAGGGTACAAAGCAAAAGGCTTTGACCGGTGATGGGTCAAACATTTGTTCTTCATGACTTCAACACCGCTACAACTTCTGCCCTTTTTTCTGCACCACTAAGTAGGATCTGGCAGCTTTTGGCTGGAGAGGATTCGTGGCTGTCATCCCTCCCGATGTGCCTCCCTGTGCTCATGAGCCACTGGCAGCTGGAGGGAAAGCTCTCTGCATGGCAAAGCATTGCTGCAGCTGTTCCCCCACGGCTCACTGTCCCTAGAGCTCCCCTGTACCCAGATGGATGGCGATTCTGTTGGCTCAGCCCATCCCAAGCCCTGGGTCAGTGGGACCGATTTCCTTCCCTGCCAGTGCCCTTTCCCATTGTCTTCATGCCATTGCTCTGCCGGTTGTGCAAAGCTTGCAGAAACAACCTCAGAACAGTTTCTGGCCCTTTTGCTGTAGGGATGTTGCTAAATCATATTATTCTTGCTGTCATGCTAGAAGAAAAAAATTATCCACTTCAGTCCAACCATAACCATAATTACTGCTCAGTTGCACAGACAATCTGGAACGGGGGGATCTGATCTTCTGCTACCAGTCAATAAATCTCTTCAAGTGCACAGGGAGCAGACAGCAGAGTGAGCAATCACTCATTTCAGCTCCTGTAACTGCTTTTAAATACCCCAGCAAACAAGCTCACAAAGAATAATTTCCCCGTTTTTCTGTACAGTCAGTTTCTGTTCACAGCCAGTGTCTCCTGCCCTTGGATTTCCCTGGGTCACCAGCCTCAGGGACTGAGAGGTGGGCACTTAGAAAGCCCTGACAGATACAGCCCTAAGATATCTGGGTATTTGGCTAACAGAAAAGCCTGAAGTCTCGTAACAGGCTGCTTCTAGCCCAAACCCTGCCTGCCGGGCAGCTGGGGCTCCCCAGGCTGCTGCAGCATCTTCTGCTTCTGGGGCTACTTCCTTCCTGGTGGACACTTCATAATCCTGCAAGACCTTTATAATCTCTGGCTCCTCAGCTGCCAGCCCAAAATAAAAAACAAACAAAAAAAAACCCCCAAAAAACCCAAAACCAAAACAACTCCCCCAAATCCCCATCTAAAGTCTTTAATGACATTACATCACTCATGTCACTTGCTCCCGCAGAGCCTGCTGCTCCCAGCACGGTGCAGGTTGGCTACACACCACCACCATGTCTTCCCCCAGGGCTCCAGGGCTGTCCTCTGCAGGGGTTTTAAGGACCTGATGGAAGATGTTGCCTCTAGACTCGAGTTTATTTGCATTAAGATATCCATTAACTTACCTGTTGAATTTTAAAGTCTGCTTCTGGGCTCTGAAATAACCCGGAGCCCTTTGCAAGCTGTGCAGAAGTTGCACTTCATGGGTTGCCCTTCCCACCCTGCCTCTGCCTGGGCCAGTCCAGGGATGGGTAGTGGGACAGCAGGGTCTGCTGGTTGCTCTCCAGGTGAGCACAGCTCTCTGTTGTGTGTCCGGCACGCAGGCTCAGCTAGGACAGTGCCAGAGCGCACAGCCCATCCAAGCAGGGACCTTCAAAGATCCATCCAGCCTGAATTTAGTCAAAATCCTGTCTCCCTTCCCCTGTCTTGGGAAGGCATCCTGTCCACTGAAAGAAGAAAAAACCCCAAACCAATAGGAAGAGTATCAAAACTTCCCAAAATTCAATGCAAAGGCTTGGGAAAACGCTAGAAAAAAGGATAAGTGCCTAAGCATGAGCTTAAATGGGGCTCCTGGCAGGGGATGGGGGGAATATGTCCCAGGTAGGGCTGCTTGGGGCAATGAAAGCCCGTTAGTGCCCTCAGGGCCCCCTAGCACTCAGGCTTATGGGGCCAGTCCCTGCCTTGGCCTTACTCATGGTGCAGGTTAAACAGCGGGTGAGAAGCTGTTTGGTGAAATTCATCCAGCTCCTGTCCAAAATGTACCAGATACAGCAAGAGATGCTTATGGCAGGAAAGGCTGACAGCCCCAGACTGGTTCCATTGTGGATGCCACCAGCTCTCTGACCCAGTTCTGGGCTCACAGGCAGCAGGGAGCTGGACACATCCCTGCTCCCCAGTGCCCACAGACATGATGATGCTGAGGGAGCCCAGAGCTGTGGGGTCCAGACTACGGGGAAACCCAGCAGCTCCACCCCACAACCCACAAACACGGGTGGGTGGAAAGCCCATGGAGCACACCCCGTCTTTCCCCTCCTCCTTTCACCTGCGGGCACCAAGCTCCCGGCTCCACCGTCTGGGTACCAGCTCCTCCAGCAGCATCCACAGCCAGAACCATGCCGGTACCTCAGCACCCGCACCCCACACGGGGAGATGTGACGGTACCCAACTCGTCCCGGTTTGCTCCTCAGCATCCCGTCGCTCCGGGGCTGAGCCCGGCAGGGACTGGGGACCGGGACCGCAGGCGCTCAGCTCCCTCTGCGGGCCGCCGCGGGGCTGCTCCGGCTGCTCCTTCAGGTTCAAGCCCTGCCATTTAAGCCCCTATTTAAGCGCAGTGATGTTCTTTTTGTCTCTGCCCAGAGGAGCTGTGGATGCCCCATCCCTGGAGGGGTTCAAGGCCAGAGTGGATGAGGCTTTGGGCAACCTGGGCTAGTGGGAGGTGTCCCTGCCCATGGCAAGGGAGTGGAACTAGGTGATCTTTAAGGTCTCTTCTAACCCAAACCATTCTGTGATTCTATAATTAACTGCTGGTGCTGCAGTGACAGGGGATACAGCATGGCACCAGCGTCCCCACCCAGAAAACTCCCTCTCCCAAAGGTCCTCACCTCCGAAAGATGACGGTGGCTCTGGCAAGTGGCTCCTGGCTCCCTCTTTATAGTATGATCAATGCAGGTTTGTAAAAAACACTCCTTCCAGCTGCAGGTCCTTGTATGGTATCTCCATCCCACTTCAGGGAAAAAAACAACTCCTCATCAGCTCAAGTTGCCTGCAAAGTCCTGAGTTTTTGCTCCAGAAGAGATTTTTCTCTTTTCCTTGCATCAGGCTAGGATTTTGCTTTGCAGCCCTGGTCAGCCACTGACTGCATTACAAGCTTCAGCCTCTCCTGGAGGACACTCCGGTGCATCAGCAAGGACTGCCACAGCGCCTGTCACCTGGGGATGAAGGGACTAAGGGATAGCACTGCCCCGCCAGCCCTCACCCTCAGGGCTGCTTGGATGCGCACCAGCTCTGAGGCAGGGGAAGAAATCTCCAAGAGATGTTTCTGGGCTGATTAAAATTAATTAGCTCAAATAATGCCTCTGAAGGGAAATGTTTCTTATTTCGGTTCCCGCTGACTTGGGCTCAAGCCTGGTTTTCATAAGGCCAGTAACTGCAAACAGATAGGACCTTCTCATTGGAAACAGGCAGCGTGGGATCTAATTAAAGAAGCATGCCCTGGCATCTCAAAGAGCCGCTTTCAATTACTGCCATTTCAAGAGGATTAAGAGGAAATATTTTAAACAAGACCACTGCAAAAAATAGATTTTGTTTGTCATTAGCTTTGAAATAATATTTGACTTAAAGGCTGAAATTTCCATATGCCAGGTCTGCCTCTGACGGCACTTTCCCCAGGGCTGGGAAGAGGGTAATTCACAGCGGCGTGGGAGCTGGGAGCAGAGCTCCCTATGTACCGTCCTACTTCCATGTGGGAAATGTTCTCGTTTTTCTCTGGCCAGTTTTCTCTCTGACAGCCTAGAGATGATGGACGGAGCAGCCTCAGATGTGAGGAACACACCACATGGGACTTGTTGGGTTCCCAGACTGCACCTGGGGTGCTCTGGGGACACATTGCCACTGCCTTTGGATGGCAATGTCCTCCCACAGAGGGAGCAACGGCTCCTTCAATCCATGTGCTGTCCTTGGCCAGGCCAGCCATCCCTCTGACCCTTGCAATTTGCTGCTGCGTCTCTGCACAGCACGAGCCCACGGATGTGAATTCAGGCTGGTCTGTTCTGCCAGTGGCCAGACAGGTGGCCTGGAAGATGCTGTTGTGCCATAGTCACTGCAATAGTAAAAAGATGCTACCTCCAGTCTCTCTGCCTCTCCCAGCTCAGGCTGTACCTTCAGAAAGTGGATGGATGAAGCTGGAGCTAATCACAGGAGTGGAGCAGCATCCGTGACCCTCACCTGGGAACCCTTCTCTGCGCTACAGGTGCAGAGCTTCTGCACAAGACTAGAAATGGAGCCAGAAAGGGTAAGCCAGGTTTGCTCCACTCTCCCCACCCACCTTTACCCAGTGCATGGACAGGACGCAGCCTGGGGTGTATGAAACCCACAGTCACGGGGGGCAGAAGGGAGTGGCAGTCACACTGCTGGCACTGTAACCTACCCAGGCAAGATGGGGACCACCACCAACCAACCATTTGTTGAACAACTTCTGAGATACCCATCATGGGATATGAGATACTCATCAATTGGGAGGAGTTGGTTCCTATCCATACGGAAAGATCCCAGGCTGCAATTCCTGTTCAACACCCAATGATCAGACAACCTGAGTTCACCGAGGGTCTCCAAGCTTCATCCGGCATGTGCAAAGGGGGCACGTTCATCTTCCCTTTGCAGGGCTTGACTTCCCAGAGGAAAGGGCTGTTTCCCACAGCACCTGGGCCAGTCCGGCTCCTGGATCCCCAAGGGCTCCTCAATGCTTGTGTGAAGTCAACAGCATGGGAAGGGCCCAGACGCGGTGTGGTGACGAGGGCGCTCCGCTGACATTTGCCCGGGGAGCTTATGAGGCTCAAGCAACAGAAACACTGGTCCTAGTGGGATCATGAGAAACCATTTCTCTGCGCTATTTACAGTGACCAAGGGCAGATTTTTTCCTTTCGGAAACACCACAAGGAGGATGTTTCTCACAGCTGTTGAGAAAGAGGGGTTCCACCCTGGGGGAATAGCATGGGTTGGGGTGCATAAGCTCGGGGCAGTGAGGCAACACTTCAAAGAGAGCCAAGAACACCAAAAACGGAGTTTGGCCACTTCCATGTCAAAGTGCAGGGCTGTTGGCACCAGCTCAGACTCTCGCACGTGCAAGGAGCATCAACAGGCTGCAGAGATGTCTAGCAAGCAGATGCACCAAAAGATGGCTCCTCTCCATGTCCAAATGCATGGCTGCTGGGTCTGGGGCACACATGACTGCTTCCCCATCCCACAAAGTGACTGATGGGGAATAAAGAGGCTGTAAGGGGTGGGCTTCCTACCATGCCGATGGAGCTACAGAACCCAAAGCGTTATCCAAAGTGCTCCATATCTGCAGAGCTGCAAGCTTCAGGTGGCATGAGAGGCTCAGAGGGCTCCATTTTGGCCACAAAGCCTCCAGACACACTGCAAGAACTAGTGGAAGAGATAAAATAGCACACAGAACCAGATTGGGTCAAATAAACCTAGACCCATGGAAATTTCACACTGTTAGCAATTTGTGGGAGGCTGTTAGGTTAAAGCACGTGGGAGGAAGCCACCAGCCCTGGGAAGCAGGGCCCAGGAGATACACCTTCTGCTGCAAGCTCAGAGCAAAAGCACAGCTAAAAAGATCTGCAAAAATAACGTCACCCAGAAGCCAGACAGCAGGGAGAGGAGGGCACATGTCTGCAAAAATGGGGAAAGAAAATGGAGCACTCATGAGAAGAGCAGCACGGGCAGAAAGCTGAAGAAGTGCCTCCTTTCCATGTGCAGTATTCCAGTTCCTGTAAAATCCAAGTGGGTTTCACCATCAGTGCAACCAGCTCTCCTGTAGATAATCCACCACCTTCCTCCCCTTCTCCACAGCCACTCTGGCCCCTCTGCGTCATGGCCAGGCATCAACCAGCTGATGGATGTGGTCTATACTATTCTTGGCACGGGCCCCAGTCGGTCCTGGTGCTTGCCAGCCATTTATAAGTCCACAAAGCATCACTACGATCCCTGTCGGCATTGATTCTTCCCACCACGGGGCCAGGCGGCCTCTCTCAAGGCCCCTATTGAGTCCTCCAGGAAATATCCTGCGGAGAACAAAATGAGATGCCGAAGAGCTGAAGGATTTCAGCTCTGGCAGGTCCCCAAAGCTGGGAAGTAGAAAAGTGTTATGAAAACACTCATCAGAAGGCGGTGAGAAATCAGACATAGGTCACTTGAACTCCAGTTCTGAGGAAAGGGGTCAAGCCCACAGGGTAAAGCCCAGGCAGATGGGAAGAAGCCAGCAGAGTTTTTTTGAAGGAGGAATTGCTTGGTTTGTTAATTTGATGACATCTTCTAGGCTGGGTCCTTCTTCCACTTGGGATTACAGGTCTGGACCCACTTGCTTGCTCAGCAGGGACGGCAGCACCTCTCCTGCCAACACCACAGAGCAGCTCACGGTTGTGTGTGACCCTTGGATTTTGGGCACGGGCCACCCAGCTGGCAGCACTGTCAGGGGATTTTACTGGATGAAGGACAAGAGCTGCTTGCCTGTAGGATGGTGCAAACAGGTCAACATGGTCCAGCCCACGAGAGTGGGACTGTAGGTCTGGTCTAAGCAAACACCAGTATGAAGTGAAACTCCTTTTAACACATATTTTTGGGATTGTGGAGGGGTTTTCTGACTGCTATTTGATGGCCTTTCACAGATGCCAGACTTCTACTTTCAAAAGCAGTTGATTTTTAAGCACATTGTCTCCCAAGAGAAACTTCCTTTTAAAAACACTCTTGCAAGTTCCCCAAGAGCTTCAGAAGATGTTTTGCTTTTATATTACAATTTTTAAAGAGCCCTTAAAGGAGGAAGTGAGGCAACGGATGAGACTTCATTAACTGATTATCAGCCATCCTCCCTTGTATTTATTTTTTTCCTGTGGGGGAAAAAAGTAATTTTTCACTTTCAAACATTTAGAGCGGCTGCATGCACCCACAGAGCTCAGAAAATGTTTCAATTACCTGGTCCTGCATATTTTGGACATGCTACCAAGTGGATTAACTGGTGGGTTGACCTCCTGAGCTCTTCCAATAGTGTTGGAAATGGTTTTGTTTTTGAGAGAAGCACAGCCTCACTGGAGATGAAAGAAGTATTTGTTGGTTTTGATGGCTCGCGTGTGTGAGCATCCACTTTGAAATCGTGGCCTTTTGAGGATGGAATAGGTTGACTCCTAATAGGATGCTGCTTTCTACCCCAAGGCATCCCAAGGGAACATTTAGACTGGTTTTGAACACAGCCCTGGAGACTCTCCACAGACAGCATCTCCTTGTGCATCCCCCAGGAGGTCACTCCATCCACATCCACGCAGCGCCGCTCATCAGGCAAATTTATTCTCCCTCTACTTCCAGCTCCAGCTGACCCTGAAAAGCCCAGCATCCTTGTGAGAGCTACTTCTTGGGAGATTTATGGCTCGGCTCGGCAGCCATACGCAGTTCAGAGTTTACATAAACGCTGGGCGCAGCCCCAGCACTGGGTGCTGACTCAGGCACCCGCCCATGTGATGCTCCCACGTCACTGGTTCAAATGAGCCTCGCAGAGCAACCGCGCTGACATTTCATGCTGTCGTTGACTGTAACAGGCACTGGAGCGATCAAAGCATGGGGCTTCACATCCTGGCGAGAAGGGGTTTTAAATCTTCCCCTCCCCAGCCCCTGACCTCAAGCAAACACAACGTAATTGGGTTGTCCCAGTTGGCAATGGGTTTGATTCATTTTCCTGGGGGGAGATCTCTCTGGCTGTTTGCACAAAGAGGCTCCGCAGTCCTAGCTCAGTTTCCAGCGCCTGCAGAAGGACCGGCTCCCCGGACCCCCAGCTGCAGCCCACCACTGCCTGCCGGGCACCGCTGGCCCCCAGGATGACAGTGGGTCAGAAGGCTGATGCAGAATAATGGTCACACCTGAGCTTCAGGGGGAAAAAAATGTTCTCCGCTGCAAGAAAAAAACAAGTGTGAGAAGACTCCCAGATGAGGGAGAAGAGCAACCTTGCTGCAGCTGCTGGAGGAGAGGGTAAGGGGAATGAGATGCTGTAAATCCCCCCCCATTACGGAGCTGTGCTGTGGCTCCATGGGTGGATTCATGATTTCCAGCCTCGGCGCTGCTGTTACACACCGTGCTCCAGCTCAAGATGGGGATTAATTTGCAGCCTGGGATGCTAAAATACAGCACAGAAGAGCTTTCTTTTTTTTCTTTTTTTTTTTTCTTTTTTCTTCTTACCCAAGATGTTAAAAAAAGCCCCATTATTTCTCAGCCATGATGGCACGTGGTATTTAATTTTATACCGCACTGAGGGTTTTTGGAGCTGCCGGGTTCTCACTACCCCTCCCTGTGCATCTGTATCTCTCTATTCCCCTCCTGGGAAGCCTTCCTCTCTTTCCTGAGAAGTGGAAGCTGCAAATGCCATAGCACCATCTGGCTGCAGAAGAAAAATGGGCCTTTCTGCAGCAATTAGCCTGATGCCCCCACTCTCCTCACCCTGCAGCTGAACAGACCCTCCCGCATCTGCTCTTCCCAGCCCTACCTCTGTTCCTGGAAATTCAAGGCAAAGCCGGAGGACGTAGCCCTGTTTATGACTTGTACCAACGTGACAGACGGCTGCTCAGAAAACATCTCCTCCGTGCTGCTCCTCATATGCTCCTTGCCTGCGTTTGAGTATGTTTGGGAATAGTTAAGTAGCTGTCTTGACTTGTTTAACTCGATAGCCACAGACATTTCACGGAGCTGCGGGGGGATTTATGTCTCAATAATGCACTAATGTTTGGTAAGCATGGTGGTTTCGGGGAGATTTATGTCCCATCAGCAATCTAAGAGGGATTTATAGCACCCGTCAGAGGTTAGGGTTACAGGAGGTGCTGTTTGAGAGATGCCGGGAGCCCCGGGTCTCACCGCTCAAGGGTGGTTCCTTAGAAAGACCAAGTCCTGGAGCATTGTAGGCTGCTGACATATTGCCCCACTAATGTTTTTCATTAATAAAACTAAACACAAGGGCTGAGGGAGCTGCCTGGTGATGGAAAGCATTTTGTAATGCGCTTCCCTTCTTCCAGATCTGTGATGGGTTAGAAAGGGCAGTGGGGAACCCCCACAACCCAGCCCCCAGGAGGGAGGCCATGCCCAGCACCCAGCTCACCTTCTCTCTGGGTGACAATGCTGATGCCACCTCGTCCCTTGGAGCCACCCCTCAAAGGGTCACAACTGGTTGTCAAGAAGAGCCCTGAGGCAGCAGGAGGGTGCCTGGAGGAGGGATGAAGGCCAGGAGGCAGCGGTGGGGCTACAGGACATCCACTTCCAAGAGATGAAGGAGGACTGTGTCTCCCAGTCAGTCTCCAAACCCTATGAGTTAGGAACAAGCTGCCTCACAAATCCAGTGTTGCAGGTGGCTTTTCGGAGCAGTCCTGGAATGACAGAATTCCTGTGTCAGGGGATACTACCTAGGAAACAAGTCCTCATCTCCAGCAAGTTCAGGAGATCTTTCTCTCTGCTGGGACAGCCTCCCTAACTGTTTAACTGCTAGAGGTTTGACAGGTGTCTTTGCAATTTCCCAGTCAGAGGTTTCCTGCCAGAAATCAAGACAAAGAAATCCTTGAAAATACAAGGGGAAGTGGGGGGAGAGATATTTTTCCTTTGTTTAGGAGAGCTGGCAAACTCTGTGTAAACTTCTCAAAGTGTGATAGACCTGTGAGAGGCTCAGTTGCCCTCCAGGACATGAGCCCTGGAGCATCGTTCTTCCTTGAGTCTCAGCAGCTGATGTAGTTCCCAAGACAAATTTCTTTGGGTTGAAATTGTTCCCTCCTGGGTCTCAGCCTAGACATACATCATTAGCAAGATTCATATGATTAAAATAACTGTAATCAAGTGATTGATTTTGCAAGAAGCAGGCACTGGAGGGAGAAACAAGGCTCCAGAGGAGAGTGTTGGAGATGCTGAGCTGAAGGACCACAATGCTGGGAGCTGCATCACCTTTGCTTTCCAGCTCTCATGGTGACAGAAAAACACAGGTCAGGTTTGATGAGATTTATAATAGATTTAGATGTTGTTTCACTCCTGGCAGTTATTACAACAAGTTCAGTCTTTACTTCTGCAAAAAACAGTACTGAATTTCCCATCATGAAGCTGTGTCTGGCACATCATGGCTTTTTTCAGCCTTAGGAGACCAGGACATGCTCCATTCAGTGGCCCCTTGGCTCAAGGGCAGTATTTCCTAACTGCAGAATTGTCCAGATATCCAGATACATTTCAAACAGACCCTCTGTTGATCTGGGAGGAAAGAAACCCCATTGTACAGTTGGATACATCTATACAACATCAGGATAGATACATCCCATCCCGAGATTCTAAGAGTTGGAGTAAAGCAACTTACAGCTCCTAGGAATGACTGGGGGGAGTGTGGGGAAAAAAAGGTGTATCAAAAAGCTAAAAAAATCTCCTTCCTTGCTCGCCAGTTTTTTATCAACTACCCTGAGCCAGTTCTCCCCAAGTTCACAAGCTGGCACACCATGCTTTGAAAAAAGTCACAGCTCCTTCCAGCTCATCGCTTTTGTCGTTAACATAGGAATTGCCATGAATCACCAAGCATCCATGTTCCTGTTAGTCATTCATAACGAGACACAGTTGACCCTGCTGCCATCCCAGCCAGCACACCAGCTGCTTCAGGCAGTGTTTGGTTAATGACCCAGATCTTCAAGGTATCCCAGGAAAAACAAGCACAGGCAGAGTCACCCAGTGTCGAATAAACCACAAATGTTAGACTTCATTAAAATGGTGATGCTTGAGTACATAGGATTTTTGGAGGCAGTTTTCACATTTTGAGTCTCCTCTTGAAAGAGTTTAGATTTGTTTGTTCACTGTATTTTTTGGCCAGAAAATTTTTTTTTCTTTGTTTTAAACAAGTCCCTCCAGCTCTTTTTAACTAGGAAAGGTGAACAAAGAACATGGAGAAAAAACAGCTTTTCAGCCGCACTAACACAAATTCACCCTTACTCTTTCCAGAAAACGACAATTTGGGACAAAAGCCCCATCACACCAGCCAGGCACAGGGACAGAAGGGCCCATCCCAGCTCTCTCCAATAGGGTCCCCCAGCCCTTGCATGGTCCCAGCCTTGGCACACAGCAGACCCTCCCTCCAGGCTCTGCTCACACCTACCCCATCCATCCCCGGGACTTACCTCCTCTCCATCTCTTTTTCTTTTCCCTTCATCCCTTTTGCTGCTGTGCTACCTGTTTGATGAAGAAAAGAGCACGTAGGGTGGCCAGATGGGACAGCAGATCCTGGACCCTCAGAAGAAGGGACATCAGTGCTGTGTGGTCCCAGTTGGAGGCAATGTCACAGCTCCACTGCGGGTCCACATACAAACTGTCCCCCAGGCAGCAACACGAGGAGTGTGGCGTGCCTGCGCTCTGCTAGGGGATGACCATGCCAGCTGATGTCCTTGGTCAAGGTCCCACTCCTCCTCCAGGCAGGAGAAGAGCCAGCAGGAGAGGAGATGTGCAAAGCAAGCAAGTCAAATCCCACCACTGCTGTCCCAACTCTTGCACCTTCAGGTGTAACTCAGGAAATATCCACAGGCATTAATGCAGCACATGCAAACATCAGTTGCATGCATGCAGCGCATGAAACACATTCTCCAAACACATATTTTTGGGCACAAGCACCTTCCTGCTGCCACTCAGCATCTCTTTCTCCGTGATGGGTCCAATAAAGCCAATGCATGCGACAAGCTGGAGGTCACACACCTGCAGCAATGCTACCTCCTCAAAGGAAAGGCATTGAAGGTGACCCACCTTTGCAGGCACAGCTTCCTCCGGTTGTGTGTGGAGGGTATACGCACGTCTGTGGTTCCATGGGCACGTTCATGCTGATACCTTCCTCATACCATCTCTGCACCCTGCTCTGGGATGGCAGGGGCTGATGATCGACCACAGCAACAAAGGTGCTGCCAGGGCACCCATCCAGTGAGAAGAGAGTGAACATCCTGGCACCATTAGCGTTCTATGATGTTGTTTTCTTTGTTAATTAGGAAAAAAATAACTTTGCTGACTTTTCTGCTCTAATCCTGTTCCATTCTAGGTAACGGCTCTTATTGTAACAAACAGCATCATGGCCCAGATTCGAAGGCTAATGACAGTTGATGGGAAATATTTTGTTTCATAACAGTGGCTGCAGCCAGCAGAGCACATGAGAACATTTTTTCAGGAACATGGAAGACGTTATTTTTAACTGCTCTCCCCCATATTTATGGTGCTTGGAAGAAAGATGTGCCAGTCTAAACACGTTGTAGCACTACCCGCCTTTTAACTCCATCTGCGCCATGGAGGGGGGCTGTGCAGAAGCGCTAGTCTGGCAGCTGGGCGGTGGGATGACCATGCTCATTGCAGGCTGGTTTCCTCACTGTCCATCCATCTACAGCCTTACAGCACCCAGCACCAAGACTATCACCATCAGGACATGACACAGCGCTCAGTGCACTGACACCCAGCCCCAAAATGCACATTTTGGTGCCAGCTCTGGGCAAGCAGCAAGGCGAGAGGAAGGTCTGGTTGTACTAAGCACTGCAGACATCCAAACAAGGACAGAGAGTCTGGGCAGAGCAAGAGGTGGCCAGCAAGGATGGTCAGCAGCTGGGTACAAGTTGCCTAGGCGTCACCCAATGCATTCCCCCCTTTGCTGGTATCCCTCTGCCCCCATCAGAAGGGTTCTTCCCCTTGAGCAGGGAGCAGATCCCATGCTCACCATCTTTCCCACCTTGCCTCCTTTGGCATTATAAAGCCTGGTGGCTTCCTTTCCTTGGCACAGCACAGAGACACCAAAAATCCAGACCTGCTCAGTTTGGAGAGGTTCAGACGCAGGGCTCCAGGTACACGCAAGAGCTCCCAACCAGGGCACTGGAGACATTGCAGACCCAACAGCATTAAGGCAGACTGAAATGGCATTTAAGTCCATCACCAGTTGAAACAATGTTCCTCAACATCCAACAAAAATATGTGCTTAGTAGTCACGGAGCTAAGTGGAGCCACCCAGAGTTGTGATTTCCTTTCAGCAGATATTTCATCTTCAGACTGTCACTTTCACTTGGGTCATGATTAAAACAACAAACCCTGGAGAAGCCATCCCATTCCCTGTCAACAGCTGCTTCTCCTCCACATGCTGTGATGGGAGCCATTCCTCACCAAAAAGAGGGAGGGGGAATTAAAGACAAATTATAATTATTATTAATTACTCATAGCTGCCATGTTTGGCCAGCAGGCTCTCCTTGGTAAAGTGAGGGCGGCCACAGCTTCCCCCCCACAGGTGTTCATCAAGGAGGGAGAAGTTGCTCTATGGTGTGAGGGGGACATTACTGCTGCACATGAACATCTCCAGGACCTTCATCTCTCTTTCCATGCACCAGGAAAGTCATTGTATTGCAGGAATCCCCTTATATGACCTCTGAAAACCTTCTTGGACATTTGCATTCCATCAGTGAAACCCCACCTCAACAAACAGCTCACAAAGGGAAAAAATTCAAGCATTGCCAAAATAACCAATAAGTCCATCACCGTAAGGCCCAGCCCTGGTCCCTGTGACCTTGGGCAGCCTGTTCTGTGGGCCTTCTGCTCTTCCTGTCCTGTGACTCAACCCGGATGGCACCACGGGGTTGCATGGCCTTAAACGAGCTGGGAGGTGGGGAAGGAGCAGGCCCCCAGGTTGTCCTCTGAACCTACACAGTTTTGACTGTGCATGCAACTGTTGTGGAGATGACGGGCAAGATCTGGCCATCCAGGCTGACCGCAGGGCTCATTGTGCCGGTGGAGGAAACATCTAGAGCTAGCCAACGGCAGAGATGTTAGAGAAAACAGCCTACATCCTGCCAAACTCACAACATGAAGCATCCTGCTTGGATATTTCACTCGGGCCATGAAGACAGGCATTGCAGAAATGCAACCGCTTTCTTGGAGCTTGTTTTCCAAAGGCTCAACATGTTCCACTTCAGCAAGGCTGGAAAATCTATCGTGTCAGCGCTCCTGCCATGCCTGCATGTACTTGCATTTTCCTTGCAATATTTTTAGAGATTTCCACTCCTTGGCCTGATTTGGGATGAAGTCAAATATGTGAAATCTTGGAAGCTGCCACAGGAAAAGAAACTCCATTTTTCAACCAGCTTTAGATACAGCCTTCAGCCGTGCTGATAAATCTTCTGCCGGCCTGGAGAACTGCACTTGCCTCCCAGATAAGGCCCTAACATGGTCCAGAAGGTCTTTATCCCCAGCCAGCCCAGGGAGGTGCTGCTATCCCACCCCTCCAAGGACAGGCTGAAGCTTCCCCCAAGAGGGTGATTCTCTGACGGGAGGCAACAGCAAGACGTGGCAGAGCTCCCCCACCCCTTGTCCCATCCAGCCCTCCCGAGCCAGAGGAATGGAGAGCTTGGCTATCTCCCCATGCTTCATCAGCTTTTCTCCAAGGCAGCCCCATTCCCCAAGGGTCCTGTATCTACAAGACTCTTGCTGCTGAGGCAGGGGAGGAAATCATGGGGCTGGCTTGGAAGGAGCTCCATCCCCAGCCCTACAGAAGGACCAGCTCAGCCACATCATCACACACGTCTGCTGAAGACTCCCCGGCACAGCTCCTCTGGAAACCATTTGCTTGCACTGCTCCAACAGCCAGCAGGGTTTTGCAGGGTGCTCTTCCACAAAGTCACCTCCTTCCACCGTGGCATGGACCTGGTTCATCCTTCTGGTCAAACACATGCCTTTCTGGTCCACACCAAGCAGCACTTCCCAGGCAGGATGGCTCTTAACCTGAGCTCACCCTCCTGGGGAGGAGGAAGACATCCTTAGCTGTCTTCACACCCCTCGTATCAAGGGATGAAGCACACGCTGCAGTGGCATTTATTTTTCCACTCACCACCAAGGGCTTTTCATAGAGCCCCATCCCATCAGATGAACCTTGCCTTCGTCTCTAGTTTGACCATACGTTGTAGTTTTACACAGCACTGCTCACTCACCCTCCTCCCTCCCAGGGATGGGGGAGAGAATTAAAGGGGTAAAGGGAAAAGAGACAGAGGGTGAGATAAGAACAATTTAATAACCAAACTACAATAAAATTGAAAATAATTATAATAGTAATATATACAAATGAGTGATACACAGTGAATTGCTCACCACCCCACAACCAAGGCTCAGCCTGTTCCTGAGCAAGGAGAATCCCAAAACTGCAATCCTGGAAGGGAGATAAGAGCCCAGATGTCCGAGACCAAGAGCTGACTGAAGGAGGGAGATGACCCTGGGAGAGGGACCACCCAGAGAGAGCACTTCTGGACAGACACTCATGTCTATACGGGGCATGATGTGGAATAGACTATTGGCTCAAACTCAGGTCTCAGTCCCAAACCTAAGGTCGAATCCTGGGCTGGTAACTGGGGCTGTGCTCCCTCCCAGCTTCTCCTGCAGACACGGACACAGCAGAGAAGCTGAAAAGTCCTTGACTGTCCTGGCAGCAGCTATAAACATCAGGATGCAATCAGCCTTCTTCTCAGCACAAATCCAAACACAGCCTCACATGAGCTACTATGAAGACAGTTAACTCTGTCCCAGCTGGCACCACGTCACCACAGTCCACGTGTATGTCTATGGGGAAAGCCACCACGTCAGCTCAGCAGCATTACAAGGACCCACCTCCAAAGCGTGACAACACATTTCCTGCCCAGGGATGGGCTCTGCTGGGAGCACCCACTGTGTTGGAAACCCACCGATCCCACACTGGCCTTGGGGAAAGCTCAGCACCTCCTCCTGTGCTCCCTGGAGCTGGCCATGGAGGAGCACCCATCTCTTGGGCACTTTTTGGGCAGGTGGGACCAGTCTCACCACCACAGGGCAGCCTGACCACCCAGATGAGATGCTCTGTGGTATCCTGAGATGGGTTTATAGCATGGCTGATTTCAGCACCTCCCATTCACAAGGAGGGCTCCACCCGGCCCCATGTTGAAACCACCTCTGGGCTGGAAAACAGCAGCTGTGAGGCAACATCTGGCATTGCTTGGACAGGCAGAGGCTGAAAGCAAAAGAAAACAGCATCTGTCCCAGGCTGCTGAGGGACTCCAGCTAGACAGAGAGCAAAATTTGGCCAAGATATTGGAAAGAGTAACTCTAATCTTAAAAAAAGTTTGTTGTTTTTTTTTTTTTTTTTTTAAAAGAGACATTATAAGAT
>WKFP01015537.1:467877-507697 GCA_011057875.1 Pterocles orientalis | reverse complement strand
CCCCCCCCCCCCCCCAAAAAAAAGGCTCTGGCGTGTTCCCAGCCCCAGTCAATGCTGTAGGACACCTCAGGGCAGCAACAGGCGACACGGATGTGGCAGCTTATAGAAAGGATTGGGGAGTCTCTCCCCCCTTTTATTGAAAATTATTGTTTCTATTCTGGTGCAAACACTGTACATTTTACATCACAAAGCAAGAGATAATTTACAGGATATGCTTCCATCGGGGAATCCCTCCTGTGGCTTCACGCATCAAGCTCCACCAGCCTCGTCAATCATCCATCCCTGTCACACTCAAAAAATTCCACTTAGAGGGGATCGGCCACCTATTTCTATATCAAGGAGGTGGAAACAGCTGAGAAAACAGCATTTGTACAGAGCAGGGGGAAAGAAAGTGCCCCAAGACCATTTTCTCCCCTGAATGGTACCCAAACTTAGTGATAACCGGGGTTACCATGGCAACTTCCTCGGAGCTGCGACTGAAAGTCTAGTAAAACCCTGGAGAACTCCATGCTTTCAGGATAAGGCCCTTAATTTGCACAGATATTTACATGGTTCAATAAAATACAGATGAAACATACACAATCATAATATTTTGCTTTGGCTTGACAGACAAGGAGATGCTGCCTGTTAGCTGAGGCCACCAGCAACTACGAACCAAACACCAAAACCCGCCCATTCCTCCAGCTCGACTCTGTTTAGCAAATCCATGTGAAGGAAGCAATATTGTCTCGGATGCTCTGGTTTATGTCTCGATGTCACCTAGCTCAAAGGTGATGTAAAGGTCTCATCTGGCCTGACAGATGTGATGGCAGCCCCAACCGAGCAGCTCGACCCACGGCAGGACACGACTCAAACTGGAAGCGCAAAAGCTCGCCCAGTGTTCCCGCAGGAGCAGCCCTGGGCAAGGCAATGCAATTCCTCGCACCAATAAAGTGAGGAGGGTGCGCAAGGGTTTGCACGGGCATTTATGTGAGCTCCTTCACGTAAACATCATAGCGTGGGGGTAGGGGTGGATATCTCAGTCCACGGATGGAGAACTGGGTACCAGGCGGTTCCTGCTCTCTGAACTGTTTCCTCACCTACATCAGAAATGGGTGCCTGTACTCAGACACCAGAGGAAGCTGCTCAAGGTGGTTTTTCTACTGCAGAAAAGGTGAGCAAAGACTAAAGACAGAGGACACCAAGATGCTGAAGGAACCAGCTGAATCCTCCAAAGCAGACACTCGGGCAGCCACAGGCCACCACAGTGGAGTATGTCCATGATGCTGGTGCTGCTGGTGGATGGCAGAGGAGGGCAGCAAGGAAGGAGAGGGGAGAGCAGCCGGCTAAGGCACTCCACGGCCGGTTCAGCCTCCAAGTAACGTTACATTGTGCAGGGTCCTTTTCCTTCTGATCGCACAGGACATGTTCTTCAATAGTTTGTTTGCGTAGGCACAGGAACCAAGAATGAGTTTGTAAGTGAAGGCTGAGATTTCCAACGCAATCACTTGGCTCTAGGAGCTGGAACCACACTGCTCACGATAGAAATATTTTGGTTTCAAGACATTAACTTCTCCAGACTACAGAAGGAAAGGTCAAAAAAAAAAAAGATCAAACAGAATATCATGGAGTTCTTAAAACGCAGTGCTTGTCCAGCCTTGCTTCCCCCACTGGTGTTCTGTCTGCAAACACAACCTGTGACTTTTAGCTTTCTGTCCTGACTGTAATTACATTTTTTTTTTGTCCTCAAAAATATCCATACAGGGAGAAAAAAAAATTCCAGCAGCAAAACACGCAATCACCAGCACCACCTACACCAGTCTGGATTTAGGGCTTTTCTCCCAGTGTTAGCTCAAATACTTTGGATTTCTATTCATCCTCTGCCAGTTTAATTTTCACCTTTCACTTTAAAGAGGTTTCTTTCCCATTTCCTGCAACATGCTCTTTTAGACTATCAAAGCCCACTGTCAGACATCGACATATGCCCCGTGTGCCCGCAGCAAACACCATGATGGAGACCTAAGCCACTCTGCCAGAGCATCCCTCATAGCCGAGCTTCATTCTCCTTCCCTCGTGGTCCAGCCTGGACCACGGAGCAGCTCTGCTGCCTTTGGTGGGACGATTCCATGGCAAAGTCCCGCTTGCTCAGGGCAGGGTCCTGCACAAGCACTATTTGCCATAAATGAGCCCCCTCCTCCCCCCAGATTTGAGTGGGGCAGACATCACCAGCAACATGAAAGATCCCAGTTTCCTCAGGATGCTTGCATGAAGAAACCTCCTTTGGGGTGCAGCTCCTCTACTCTTCATGGAGAGAAGGAAATTAGGTCCTAAATAGCTCTCCAGAGCCCAGAGGAGCAAGGATACCTAAGGAGAGTGGTTAAGGCTACGGGGCAAGTTGCCCTGCGCAGTGCTTTGGGAACCAGGGGAGATATGGTCTTTGTGTGGGATGCTCCCTGCTGAGACATCACTTGCCCTCAGAGGGGCTGGCAGAAGCGTGCTGTGGGGATGTCCTTGTGTGTTCCCAAGAGCCACACGAACCTATCTGACTGGAGAGGAGATCCTCATCGTGTTCTAGAAGATGCAAATGCCCATGGGGAAAATCTGCAAAGGACCGTGGCTCCCTCCAGTTCCACTTCTGTGGGGTTTCTCACATGATCGTGAGCTGTCCATTTCAAGCGCTGCCCGAGGCTACGGGGAAAAGATCCACCGAGGGTGAGAGAAGCTACGGCTGGAATCTCAATACACGGCTCCAGGAACCTGGATGCAGCACAAACATCCCAAACATTTTCAATGGATTTTATTTTGTTTAATAAAAAACACCAACCAAGCTTGCATGTATATCTTATATATATAAATATATACAGTATATATAAAACAAATGCATCTGGACAACACCTTTCCCTGTGGCGCAAACCCTAAGGCATAGAAAGGAGTGTCCTAACAGTCCTATTCTTGGCACTACAGAGCGATCCCCCCGCCGCGGCCCCCATCCCTCCCACCCCCCTGTTGACTTTTCTCTCTTCTCTGGCTTTTCGAGGCAGCAGTGCCGGGAACACTCAAGAAAGCAATGACGTGCTGTGAAACACAAGGAGGTTTTCCTCATGTCTCGGACTGGTCCAGGCAACGTGAGCAGGATGGATGACCCCAGCTCATTGCACTAACGGGCTTCTCCCAGACGAACGGCAACGCTGCTGCCTCTGTGGCACGAGGGACAGGGGGATGAAGGGACAGGTGGATACAACAGAAAGCGGTGGCCAAACAACTTCTTCTTCTAGGGCGAGGTGGGGCAGGGGGCAGAGGAGCAAGCTTTGCATCTCAGCATGATGGCGGGTGGGACGTGTCCACCGGCTGAGATCAGCAGAGGTTTCTTTTTTGCAGTCCCATACAAAAAAAATGGAAACCAAGAAGGGTGAGACTGTCCTTTACCGAAGAAGCTCATAGTATATTGAGCAGTAGCAATAAACCTGACAATAACAAGAAAAAAAAATGGTGGCATTATCCCAAAAGGAAGGAGGAACCTTGTCACGAGCGGTTCAGTTTGCTCCCAGTTTGGTCCCCACGTTCAGTTCTAGGTTAGGGCTGGCTTTTTTTCTTCTTTTTAAAATTTTTTTTTGGTGTTTTTTTTTTTGTTTGAGGTTTTTTTTTTTTTCTTTCAGCACAAACAAGTTGCGAAGCAGGACGGGTGCTGTTGTATTTTCTCCTTCTGCAAGGCAGCTGCCTCCAGTCGTTAATTGACCGTAGGCACTTGATTCCTCTGTAAACTATATTCCTTTGCCTTCAGTCTCAGGTTGGCAATACTGTTGGCCATATTCATGCCCTGTGCCGGGCTGGCGTTGGTACACGTGGCGGAGTAGGTGGCCATGGCGCTGTGGAGTGGAAAGAGAGAAACATCACGTCAGACGTGGTCTTCACACCATGCAGAGAGCAGATACATACCGCAGCGAGGTTGAACCCTGGGCTTTCCATACTTGCGGGATGTATCTCCTAGGTGAGCGTGGAATTATTGCTAGTTTTTATTTAACACCCCGTAAATCTCTCCACTGCAGTTCACTTACCCAGGGATAGCCAACGCCAAAGCTGGCTGAAGTCAATAGGAAAATTTTCATTTCCTATTTCCTAACCCCAAAGGTTTACAATGAGGTCAGGGTGCCCAACCTGCCAGGGAGACCATTGTCCTTAAAAACATTCCAACCGGAAGCAAAGTCTTTTTGATGAGAGCAATTGCTGCTTTTTTATTGCTTGTGAAATTGTGTCACTTCTGAAATATGTTACATTAAAGAAACGCCCCAGGAAGAACACATTTCAACAATTGTGGTGCTTTTGGTTTCAGCCTTTTGGAATGAAAATTTCCACAGTTTTTTTTCCCTCAAAACTTCAGCTGATCATAAGAAATATGCCTTAAAAGCTAAGGGAAAAAAAAAGGCAAAACATTTTTTCTCCCTTCAAATCATGACTTTATTCATGAAAAAACATTACTTTCGGCAGCAG
The DNA here is from genome assembly GCA_011057875.1 of Pterocles orientalis. Lineage (NCBI taxonomy): Eukaryota > Metazoa > Chordata > Aves > Pterocliformes > Pteroclidae > Pterocles > Pterocles orientalis. The sequence continues at coordinate 503,230 of WKFP01015537.1, read as the reverse complement.
AGGCTGAACAAAGATCTCAGAGTCCTTTCTTATCCTACCAAAAATTTGCAAATCTGCTTTCCAGACCACTGGAAGTCTTGTTTAACCCATGTGTCCCAGGTTGCTGTGAAAAGCGACCCCCCACCCCAAAAACCAGCAAAGTATCTGAAGTATTGCATTGTCTATATGTGGATCTACAGATCAAAACCAGTTCAAAACCACTGAGTGAACTGGAGACACCCATTTAATGCAGCCAGCATGATCAAGAGGAAACCCCAAATGCTCTCCTGGAGGCAACTCAGGCCTGGTGCTGACCCTCTCCATCTGCCTGTCCCGGCGGCTCACGTCTGGGTCTCTGGGAAATGCTTTCCTCCATCCACAGCCCAAGAAAGGAGATAGCTTATTTTTTCCTTTTTTCTTTTCATTTATTTTTTAAAAAAAATTATGACCTCCACAACTAGAAGAGCCTTTGCAACAGCAAATTTTCCTTGAGGGAAGTTGGCATTTGCTGTGCAAAGAGATCCAGGCATGATGCTCAGTCCAAAGCGCCGGTGGCATTTCTGACTTCGTAAGGCAAAGCTGACCTGCCAGGAGTTTAAATGCAATCCAGTGGTGCCTGAATCCTCAGCTTTCAGGAGACCCAGACCAGGTCATACTAGTAGGTCCCATCCCAGGCCAAATGACTCCTATTTCTCACTTTAAAATCAAGGAAAATAACCTCTTCAGGGAGGAACTGTCATCTCTGAGTGAGGACCAGTGGAAACACAGCAGCTTACACACACAGAAAGGACAGGTGAGACCCGTAGATACACTGCTGCTTACACCCATCCAAGGAAAAGCACCAAAAATTCTCCCCAGGAGAGCACATATTCGGGACACTTTGAGAGTCTCTAGTAGCTACTGGAAGGACACAGAGAATGGACATTAAAATACACCCACCAAAATACAGGGATATCCTTAAAAATATAGGCTTATTCTTTCTTATTTTATTCCTGCAGAAGAACTCAACACATTTCAGGAAGGAGAAGTCCTCCTGCAGCCAGGGCAGCCCTGAGCAGAGGAGCCATGGGGAGAGCTGTGGAGCTCCCCATGCACCCCCGGGGCTCAGGGGTGGTTTGACTGCCCAACTTGGGGTGCACTGGCTGCGTTTCGCTGGGGTCCAGGACATGATGGACCTGCGTGCCTGGAGCTCTCCCCAGTTCCCGCTCCGTGGCTGACTTTGGGTTGGTGACTTTACCCTCTCCCCGGTAAGTCAGCAGCAACGCGAGAAGCCGAGCGCTGTCTGCAGAGGCGGTGCCAAGCTTTGCAGTGTCTACAACTGATGGACACTGGGCACCCATTCCCACCGGGTGCTGTGCTTTTGTAGTGGAAGAAATGAGAAGAGCCTCAAGCACGCTCTAGCTTAGATAAAATGGGAATTTTCAGTCTTGGGTGTAAACTATTCCCATTCAAAACTCCAGTCTGGTCTAAAGCTCTCGGAAGCCTCCTGCTCTCCATTCACCAGAGATGTGGGAAAAATTCCTGCTGTCCCAGGAAATCTCTGCTACACCAAAAATCTACAGAAATGCTCTCTTTTAGCAAGTTATTCCATAAGGAGTGGTGCTCCAAACATTGGTATGGGTTGAGGGGTTGCTCCAGAGACTCTCTAGGGTCTAATAAGGGTTGAAGTCACCCTGCAGCCCCCTGCTCTGCCCCATTCAGGCACAAAAAGAGTCTCCTTCAGTCAGCTGCCTGCTTTCATGAAACACAGAGGAACACCATGTTTCTGAGACCTCAGATCCTTCTTTCAAATATGGTTTTCAATGGCCCATGGAGTCAAAGGTTGTTGGAGTGGGAATTGCAGGCTGACAGCGCGACTGCGAGTCTTATTTTCTTAGGAACCTACGTTAAAAAATGTCTAAGCAAAACATTTCAACTTCAAAAAAATAATAGTATCTACTTGGCTATCTCTGTGACACAGATCTGCAAATAGCTTTCGTTGACCTGTGGCTGAAGTATTTGGAGAATAAACACACTGATTGAAAACTTTCCCCAGATCTAAGAGTAAAAACAGCACCAGCCAGCGCAGCTCCCAGCCCCGCTCTCGGTGCTCTCCCGGACTAGCTGTAAACCAGGGGCTGGCACAGCAGCGCCGGGGAGCTGGGGAGGGAGCAGAGGGCCATGCAAACACGCTGCACAGCTGTTTTGCACCAAGGGTCCAACACTTTAATAACCCTTACCCAGTTCAAAGCTTTTATGAAGCTGTGACATCCTGGCCCCGGTGCTTGTTCAGACAAATGATTGCTAAGAGATGCCCAGAAGGATTAGAAACCCTGGGGAGCATCCAGTGTCTGAGGGTCCTGACCAGCTCACATGGCAGAAACCAGCTGCTCTGCTCCTCTGCCAGCCAGTGCCTCTTACCCCTCCACAGGGCAGTGGGAGGATGACAGCTCAACCTGGTTCGGCGTGTCAGCCAGAGGGGACAAGTGGAAGCTGCAAATATCTTTGCTGAAACACCTTGGCTTAGGATGAGAAGATGTCAAGACAGTGAGGATGGGTCTTCACACCATGGAGAGGCACAGCCAGATCTGGACCCCAGGGAGAGATAACCATCCCTAAGGCCTTCCCTTCTCCCTTGCTCTCCTCGTTCGCACATCCCAGATGCCTCGGGCTTCTCATCACCCAGAGCAGCCCCAGACAGCCCTTCCCAGTGTGTCCCTGAAGTTACCTTTGCAGGGTCTTGTCCTAGAAGCTGTTATGAAGCCCCTCATGTAAACAACATCTTGGAAGGGACGATCTATTTTTAAAAGTGTGAGAGGTAGAAATAAGCCACAAGTGTTCAAGCAGGCAGGCACCTGATACTGTGACCAGAGCAGCTTGGGCTGGGAAGGACCTGTGCTTCCTTCCCCTGAACTCGCCCACCCAAACTCCTCCATGGGACAGAACACTGAGGAACGCTTCACAGAGGGAAAGACTCAACCCAAAAAGGGGGATTTTGCCAGACAGCAGCCTTCGGATAAAACCCAAAGGCTAAGGGTCATCTCTAAGACCAAAATGGAGGTCATCAAAAGCCTCCTATTCAGTGTCTGGAGAGGGTGAACCTTCGACTTGTTCTTCTGGAGATACAGGGTGGTTGAGGAGAGCCCCACGGCACTGAAGCAGCAACTACCAGGGAAGCCACGTGTTTGCAGACCTAACTGTGCAAACAATGTTTGGGGCGCAAGAAGGGGGTGAAAGTGACCGAGGAACAGAGGTCCTGTGCCTGGTGTGACTTTCAGAAGCCAGTGGGAAGCTGTCTGTGATCAAGGCACATGAACAGGAAGAAATCCAGCCAAAGGCTCCAAGGCCCTGACTAACAATGAAGCCACTGTGTTAAGAAATACCCACCAACCTCATTTTTAACTGCCCACAGGCCAGCTGGCTCCCCACAAACCAGCACCTCCTGTGGGTCTTGCATCCACACCCAGTTCCTGCTGGGCTGCAGATGGCAGAGTGGAGGACAGGGAGCCCTGTGACACGCACCGACATGCCAGATCCTTTGATGGCAGACTGGGGCTGCCATATCTGCACTTCTTTCCTGCCACCTTTTAAACAGTGCTGGCCACAAGAGATGGACACTGAACACCAGTCTGCCACCTAGAGACACCTGGTCCTCAGTGTGGGAAGACCACAGCTTGTGTGCACACATGCTTGCACTATAACACCTAGAAAGAAATTGCTCACCAGTTTAGTGCTGACCACTGAGGGGAGGGTTGGGAGCAACATGCATGTAACTCCCTTCCGTGCATCCTAACCAGTGACTGCCATAGGACAGCCACAGAACTCCCTCTTCTGGTCACTGTGTGGTGGCTGAGCCTCCCCAAGTGCTCTACTGTCACCAGCTCCCCTGGATCTGTGTCCCAGGGAAAGGTTTCCTCCTTAAACTTGATCGTCTTTCAAAACTTCCTGAATTGCAGATACAGACCCCCAAAAAAGCTGCAACCTCCCATGGACCCAGCTCCTGGAGAGTCACGATGATGCTGGACCAAGCCCACTTTGCAAGTCAGGCAGTGAAATGGGGTGGGACAGGAACAGGTAAGGAAAACCAGTGGGGTGGCCAAACTGCTGGTCAAACTCCAGTTGTCCCACGTGAATACAAACAGCCTATTAAACCTGTCTGAGGGCCACTCTCGCGTTGCTCTATACTGTGCAAGAAACTGGTCAGCCCCAGAGGAGTTATTCACTCACCTATAAGGCGAGGCGGTACCCCAGGAGAGATAGTCAGTGGGTCTCGGAGCTGGGCGAGGTACTATGGGCTGCTCCACGGCGGTCACGTCCCCTGAGTAGGATTTGAGCAGAGAGGCATTCTTGCTGGCCAGCATGGCCCTCTCATTCCGGCGAAACTTGGCTCTCCGGTTCTGGAACCACACCTGGGACAGGAAGCACACAGACCCACCATCACAACCAGTTCTGCTGCGACACTCACCCTTTCACCACACTGCCTCTGCGCTGCTGGGCAGGACAGGACTGCGTAAAAGCAGGCTGCTTTGGCATGCCTGTCACTGGGAACTCAAGACAATCCTTACGTCTGCCCTGATAAAGCGTTCCTCGTGCGAGGAACTGGCTCAGAGAGGTCCCTGTGGGACCAGGTTTGTCCTGTGCTGCTGTACAAGATATCATGTCCCATGGTCTGCTGTGACTTTCAGAAGGTGCAGGCTTGCAAGCTCAGAGCTGAGCAGCTCAGGATAACATAAGCAGCCTGAGCACAGGACATCCAACATCTTGGTCTTGAATGGGCCATATGAACACACCAGACTGGGCAGGCGGTACTGGGCAGGAGGTCTGGCAGTTCTCCTCAAGGCACAGCATGCTTGGGACAAGCTCGGTGACCCTAGTGTGCCTCATAGACCTCGAGGATTTCTACTGCCGTACTGGAATGGCCTGATGACCATGCCTAGGGGAGGTGTGTCTGGATACAAGGTGCGGGGATTACCTGAACTCTGGCTTCAGTAAGGTTGACTCTGCGTGCGAGGTCTTCCCGTACAAAGGCATCGGGGTAGTGTGTCCTTTCAAAGACCCTCTCTAATGCCTGGAGCTGGCTGCTGTTAAAGGTAGTCCTGTTCCTTCTCTGCTTTCTTTTCTTCTTCTCTTCCGAGTTCAGCTGATCATCTAAAAGAGACAAGTGGCGATGTGAAAGGCTGGAAAGCTAAGAGCCCACAGGAATGGGGTGAATAACCTCAACGGTTTCAAGATGGGAAGGGCTTGGGAATGGGCTTGCACAATTTCAACACTGCGCCTTGTTAGTCCCCATGTAACAAGGATGTGGAAAGTGCGTTGACCATTCCTTTCCCAGCTCGACTGCGTAAGCCTTGTACCAGCTCCCTCAAGCTACCCCATGCTTCAGCTTCCTCATCTCAAAAAAAGAAACAAGAGTCCAAAACTCATCTTCCCGTTCCTGCCAATGCTAGAAACCTTGTCCGACCACAAAGAATCATGAACCTCTGTTTTCTGGGCTTCACATTTTCAAGGACTGCCCTTAGGGGGTTTTAACGCATCCCTCTGAGGTCAGCACATCTGGACCGAGAGGCGTCAAGTCGGGCAGAGATGGGGAGCCGTGAACAAAGAGGTGTCAGACAGTGGAAACAAAGCATGACTGAAAGGAGGCTGAACAAGAGACATGCACAACAGCCAGCTTCACTTGTATGGTCGCAAGCCAAGGACACGGAAATACAGTCAGACTGACATGGATAGCATTGCAATTGGGAAGCAAAAACACAGTAAGACGGAGGCTGAGCATAAGCACATTGGGTATTGTCGCCTGAAGAACAGCTGTGCGCTCTCCAGCGCGGGCCAGCAAAATGGTGAGCAACAAACTGTGCATCCCAGAAGAGCACGTATTGCTTTGTGCCTGGTTTGTGTTTACTCTGGCAATAAATCAGTATATCCATACATCTGGAGTCACACTTCTCATTCCTGCCTGTGCCTACAGCCGCTGGAGCAACATCAGTGCCGAGAGAGCTATGAAACGGCTTTTCTTAGCAAATATCTGCTCTGCACCGTCTCTCCTTTTTCCAGCACTGAGGCACACGCCAATGTAGCAGCAGCCATGCAGCAATCAGCACACGGGCACCTACAGGCACTGGCAAGCCGTGAGCGATGGCTCCAGGGGTTTGAACGCTCTTCATTAGGACAAGCTGGAGGCTCCAACATTGGTTTTGCTTCTACCCCACCAGCACCAAACTACGTTCGCTCATCACAGTAGTCACAGCACAGTAACTGCAGTTACCATGGGAAGCCACGCCAAAGGAATTGGAGATGAAGACACCAGCCAGCAGCAGTGGGAGGCCACTGCTGCCTCCATACACCAGCCCTGTCCAGCACTGGTATGCCATCGCATTCCATTCGTCCCTCTTCAAGTGCTCCAGTACGTGTAGGGTCCCACCAAAACCATCCAGGCTTGTCATGCTCCTGCAGCCCCAGCCTTCAACGCTCCCACGCACACCAGGCAGAGCCCCAGGTGGGCAACATCAGCGTGGTCCCACTGTCATATGTGGAGGAACACTGCTTCCACCTGGGAGGATTTGAGCCAATACACGTCAGCACGCGTTAAAATATATCGACCATTGTATCTATAAAAAGGCATGTGCTAGTGAATTATATTTTAAGTTAATCACTGTGTGCCTTGGCTGAGATGATGGTCTCACCACGGAGAGTCCAAGGGCTCGATCTGCTCTATACACTTGCAGAATATCCCCTTGACAGCCATTCCTTTTGCTGTATGGAAACATGACAGCTCCCCTCATCCTCCTGACCTCCAGGGGTATGTAAGGCACAGGGAGAAGCTGACAAGGAAATTAAAGTCTACTGGTTGTTGTCTTCACCACCTGTTCGTGTTGCTTTTCACAGCCCATCTGCTAACAGTTACTGCACCTGAGCGCCTTTGGAGCGAGGCCCATCCATTTGGGAACAAAAGGACATTCCTCTGAAATTAAAGTAGGCTTTTCAAATTCCTGCAGGTTCACAGCTCCTCCGTCCCCAGTCCTTCTCCAATAGCCTCACCATCCCCAGCAGACTCCTTTCCAGCCTGGGGATTCCTGGGTGGAAAAATACACCCTTGGTTTTCGTGCATCCGAGTGGAAGAGTGTGGAGAGCAGTTTTTAACAGGCACGTTGGATTGTAAAGCTGAGCTGGGAAAGGACTGGCAGAGGCAGGAACGTGCAAAAAAACCAAACGCACGTAGGAATCCCGTTGTGTTAAAACAAGGCTACGGGTGAATCTATGCTGTGGTGAAGCAGAGGGATGGGATCTCACTGCTGCTTGTGCAGAACACCATGTGTGCACTGATACCTGGTGGGGGGTTTAGCGCTGTCACAGGGTCTGTCCCTCATAAAGAAGGAAAAAAGTCTCACACGTTCCTCTCTTGACTCATCATCAAAGCCTTTATAAAAGGGTCAGTGACTTCCCCCTGGCTCTCCTAGCAAGCTTCAGCGTAGTTGTGCTGCTGTGCACCATGTAACACAGCAAACGGCGAAGAACAAGCCTCGGGGCACAACCATCCTTCTGAACAGCAGAAACATCACCAGCCCAGCTGCCGCAGAGGCCGGCATCAAGACAGGTGTCTGGCCTCCTTCTGACATCCATCTGATGCTGTTTTCTGATTGAAACCCTGCCTACATGGACTGGATGAACAAATCAATAAAAGCCTTTGGGACCCCCGGAGAATCCCCGCCAGGCCTTTGAAGCATCGTCGCTGCCCAGAGGATGACACCTGGTGGGATGGAGCAGGAGCCCAAGGATGTCTGGCCATTGCTCAGATCCTGCGTGAAGATTACACACCAGGAATGGTGAGCACATCGCTCTGGGGAGCAAGAAGAAGGGCCAAAGCCTGTAAAAAACACTGGAGAACAAGAATCCCTCCTGCCAAGCACATTAACACTATTTGCCAGGTTTCCTCCCAGCGTAAAGTGAGACACCAGTGATTCACAGCTCACCTCGTAATTACTGGACCCAAAAATAGCAGGGCCAAGCAATGGAAAGCTGCAGGCAGTGGCCGTGTCGCGGTGACTCACAGTCGGGTCACCGTTGGCGAGCGCACCTCCAGCATCGACTGGTGTGGAGGGGGGACGTGAGTCACCCTCGTCCCAGGATGGAGCCAGATGGAGGTGGCTCGACACCAGAGCACAGCCTGTGACAGCGGGGACGGGAGTTTGAGATCTTCTTTCACTGCACCTCTGGAACAGCACAACACAGCTAGATCCAAATGTCTACAGGAGCCACTTGGGTAGCAGGAAAAAAGATAATAATAGCGGTATTATCCCAGAGCATTGCTGGGTTGATGACTCCTTGTGTTCTGCCATGCAGACATGCCGTATGTTCATTACAAACTGCTAACGAGAGACTGCAGACACCTGGGGTCTAGGTGTCTGCAAACGTCACCTTGCTCACAGCAGTCACTAGCTGCCTTCAACATGTCAGCAGGGTATTTTTTTTTTCCCTCTGCCGTTATTTCTTTATCAGGAAATGATGCTGAACACTGAATAATGGTATTCCTAAATAGTGTTGACAGCACCAGTGACTGGAGTCAGCAGAAACACAGAGAAGGGGAAAACAGCTCTAAAGCTTTTTAAATGAGTCAGAAATCTTTTATCAACATTCTTTTAATCAGAAGTATTTCATTACAAGCAGCGTTCTCAAAAGCTGAGCTGCTTGCAAATGCATCCTCTAGAGAGATTGAAACGCACGTTCTCCTCTCAGGAACCCAACGCTGGAAAATCTGGGAATTTCATTTCCAAATCCCAACCTTTCGTGTTGGGCTGGGGGATTTTGTTTCCTGTTTCCACAGTTGTGGTATTTCTCCATTCACCCACGACATACAAATCCTGGTGTCACACACAAACGCACTTCTAGGACGCACCAGAGCATTTTTAATTGTTCCTAAGTGATGCAGTATGAAACATCCTATTATTTTTTCCCTTACTCATCACGTCTCTTGCAACGAGGCAGATCTACACTTGAAGTCTCTCTGATCTATACTCCTTATTGCACAGCGTCTGTGACTGTCACTGGGGTACCATCAGCCAGCTCCTGTTGGGGTGCCACACTTCGATACAATGCGTAATAAAGCACAACAGAGTTGAGAACTAAATACCTACGTAGAAGTTACAAGATCAATATTTTTTTCCACCAATACTTGCAACCACAACATAGTTTGGATTTTCCAGTTTGCAGGAATGCTTGTGCATACTTGCTTTCATTCCAGGTCAGAAAAAAAACTAATTTTCAGATGGGATTTACATTTGTGTGGGCAGTTTTGAAAGTTTTCACCACCAGTCTATGAAGTCCAGAACGAGCTCTTATAGTACATTAACTGGATCCGAATTGAAAGTCAACAAGTGGATTTAATTAAGTGAGGGACAGAGACATTTAACCGCAATATCATACACGGTAAGGCAGGAAAGATTTGTCACATCAGTTATATAAACTGTAAACTGAGAAAGGATTCCAGGAAGAAAATAAGGAATCACACTATAATCACAACCTTCAAAATAAGAAGTTACCACTAAGCTTGAACACAGATTAAAGCAAAAGCAAAACAAATTATTTCACAGGAGAAAAAAAAATAAATCTAGAAACTAAAAACCTAGTAACTAAAAACTTCTAAAAAACAAAACAAAACAACCCTGCAAGCCAAAAAAAGACAAAGTTTTATTCAGAGTAGTGGAGAAAGAAAGGAAAAAGGAGAACAGAAGGGAGAGGAATGGGTTTTTTTAATTGGGTTTAAAGTTAAAATTTAAGAAGCTTGAGTAGAAATAGATCTGTGGGTCCCCTGTGGCTCCAGGCAGAGTCCTCTCTCCAACATCAGCCGTCCAGACAGCTACAGCCCTTTGCAGGCTTGTGTTCCAGTTTTATTTGCACTCACTTTGCTTTCGATTCACTAAATCCCTCCAAAATATTCACTCTTTGGGTGCAGGGCAGCTTTGTCAAGTTACATCATAAAAAACAAAAAGCAAAAGTTTAATCAAAGCTAAAACAAGGCGCCAGGAAGGGGAGTGGGAAGCAGGGATGGGAATGTACAAAATCCAGCGGATGACAAAACCTTGCTCCAAATGAGACAGGTCTCAAGTGACTTTTCCACTCGTGAGGGATGGCACCGTGCCGGCTGCCCACGGGCAGGGTCTCCCATCACCATCGCTCACGCGAAGACGAGATCACACCCCACGTAAACCAGCCGAGAGACAGCAACAGAGCAAGGCTCACCCTAAACAAGTCAATCTCATCCTGAAAAGCCACTTTTCAGCCTGAAAACATCACTTTGGCTCCCTCCCATCCCCCAGCTGCATCCATCCTTTTCGCCAGATGTGAGCAGGGACAGAAGAGGGGCGAGGGGACCCGCACCGATAACAGTTTGTGCTCAGAGCTGCCTGAAGTATCTTTCTGAAAGCTGCCAGGAGAGCACAAACTCTACCTATTTCCATGCATGGAAAGTATTTTTAAATGGAAATGAGGTTTAACTTTAAAGTACACAAATGCTACGTGAAGAAGTTACAATTACCCTACCCCAAACATCCCCAGTGTAGGCAGCACAGAATGAAGATGACACTTCAAAGAAAATTAAATACATTAAGGTAGAAGATGCCTAGTAAGTCTCATACTGAAGCAAACCCCGACAAGCAGCGATACCAAGCCCAGCTGTACAACCACGGTAACAGTGGGGTTGTATTTGTGATTACAGCTCAGACTATGGAGATTTTTTAACTGTCGTTTTTCTCCTGTTACACAACACCAGCTGAGCTTTTTTCTAATCTTTGCTGTTTATTCGGGATTTTTTCTGCATCATCTATGCACAAGACCTCAAATTATTTCAATTATACAAAAAATTCACATATCTGAGTTCCAGTCCTGTTAAGATCATCAGAAACATAAGAAAAAAAAAGAAGAAAACAAAGAAACAGATGCTATGTTTCTTTTATTATTAATTTGTTTTCGATTATCTCACGAACTAATCAGGTTCAATTTTTCCACACAAAAAAAAAGTTATTTTGTGCACGGAGTGCGGAACTTCAGAAAGCCAATACTGAATTTTTCATACAAAAACCCCCGAGTTTTAATATTAAATGGAAAAGTATGTGTATTTTCAGCATTACCCATGGGACTACGGCAGTTCCCCTCCGCAGTGTCTGCAATGTGGAACCTATCAGGATAATTTTGAGCTGACCACATACAAAACAATTACATATCATTACAGAGCTGTGAATAGCTTTTGCATGGATAGCGTGCCTACGGTCTCCCGTCACACTCGGCTCTGCCTGCCAGACTGGGGGAACTCGCTGAGGTCCTGCACAACCCCGGCTTCACCAGCGCTGATGGCAAAATCCTCCTTGTCCTCCCCCAGGACAGGTGCTTGAGCAGAGGGACCCCCCACCTGTGCTGTGGGCAAAAGGGACATTTCCAGGTGGGCTTCAAGGCACAGCACCAGCCGGTGACTCTCGCCCACCAGGAACAAGGTCTTGGGGTTGTCACCTTCATGGTGGACAGCCTATAGACACCTCCAAGCTCCTGAAGACTAGTTTCTAGCGTGCAACCAGTCTTTACCCAGACTTTCTCGGTGCTGCAGGGACCTGAGTGCAGAGGCATCCCCTGTGCTTTGTTGTGTGCTTTTGGGGGGGTCTGCAGAGCTGGGCATCAGGTCCCCCTGCAACCCCAACCTGCTCTGCTCCTGCTGCACCGCCAGGACAGCATGAGCTTATTTCTAGCAGCTAGGAGCCCCATCCTACGGCAAATATAAGACAAAACTCCTTTTCGGGGTGGTTTCAGCTCTGGTGCTGTCTCTCATCTGACAGGAACCTGCAGAGCACATGGGCAGTTGTAGTAGCTAAGACGTGCATCCTCTCTAACCACGCCAACGTTACTGCTTGCTGGAGTTGACAGAAGAAATGATGTTCAGGGGGGGAAAAAAAAAAAGTAATCATGATCCAATAGAAACCCAAAGAGTCTCCCTGGAAAGACACGACGTTAAGTGTTAATTACTGGGAGAACAATATTGGCGGGGACAGAAGTATATATCCCTCTCCAGAAATTGGTACAAAGCCATTGAAAGTCCCCCTAGATCCCACAGACCAGTCTGTGTTCTGCTGTAACAGCTCTGCTTTTCTATTTGCTACGGTTTTCCTCCTGGGCATCCTACAGCTTGAAAGGCACATGGCTTAGTCCTGCTCTTCTAACAAGCTTTTCCGCCGGGTCTCGGGGTCAGAGTGTTCCCATAATACAATAAGTGCTGTATGGATCTCATAAGCTCCAAGGCACAGTATGTTATGTGTTTGGAATTCCTTGTATGCTTTTATACTTTGTTTTACATATTGTAATTTTTATATGCATTACCACATTGATCCTTGGAAAATTAATTTGGGAAAAAAAAAATAAGCAAAAGCAAACACATATTTTAAAAGCCTGCCAGCGGCAAATCATGTTCTGAGAGACTGCACTTTGTAACTGACAAAGAGACCAAACCACCAGACCGTGGCGGTGATCCAGAGGGGGGGATTTATCAGGCTCGGGAGGGGACAGGATCCAAGGGGGCTGTAGTCCCCACCGTGTCCCTTGTTCAGGGAGCCCAGTGCTGCAAAAGCACTGGATCTGTGACAGAGGAGCAGAAATGCAATCACACAGCTCCACCAGCCAAATCCCACCACCAGACCCAACAGTATCATATCTACAATGGGTCTGTGCTTCCCAGAGCAGCATCCTCCATGATGGGCATCCCATGGATGACGACCACCAGCCCTTCCCTGGAGAGCCGGAGCACCTCAGCCCCCAAAGCCCCCTTCTCATGCTTGGTTAAGACCCGGGATGAGGGCATTTGGCAGGGCTGAATGCATGTGAAGTCCCGGCTTTACAAGGTCAAGGGTATGACTTCCAACACCCACATCCTCTTCCCATCAGCTCCCCTTCCCGTGCCATGTGTCCTGATGTTTCATCTTAGGAACGGCATTCATGCAGCCAAGATCAAACTTCCCAACCTCCGCCCTGCTCCAGCGGTATTTTCTCATTTCCATAGCTGCCTCTCTATGCTCTTGGCTCCCTCCCTGCCCTAGTTCATTCCAGATAACTTCTTTCTCCTCTCCAGCACCCTTTCTTGTCCTTTCTACAAAGGCTTGAAAAGGCGAGTTGTGTAATGCCGCCCCTTCCAACTCCAACATGCACACGGTGTATAATCAAACCAGCCCAATGGCCAAGAGTATTCTTCTGAAGAGTCAACACTGCTCTTAGCTTGGCTGTGTAATGAGAATGTCCCATGCCAGAGCAAACTGGTGCACCAGGAAGGCCAGTATCCACGTTCACCTGGACACCACCAGCTGCCTCAAGGACAGTGGCAACGACTGTCCTGACACATAGGCAAGAGAGGTTATTAATCTCTTTTCCACACTCGTATCCCCCTGCAGCAAGCTCCGTAGGGTCACACTGTACACAAAAGGCAGACAGTATTATTCCACTTACTCCCCTGTTGGATTTACCTGGTGTCCGCTTCCTCTTGATGTACAGAGGTGACCCACAAATCTACAGCTGGACGTGAATCACAAAGAGGTGTCACCTACACCCTGGTTTTCACAGACCAATATACCCTTTGACGCCAAACTGCTGGGACACAACTTTAACAACGAAATACAGAATATGTTAGGGAGAGTCCCCCGTTGTTGGGACCAAGTATGGGGTGGATTTCAATTCTTTCCATAGGAAGGAGTCCCTAGGAGACAGCAAAAATGATAGGGTGCTGGAGTGCTTGGGCCAAGGGTTAATGGGGTGTACTGGAGCCAGGAGCAAAAGGCTGACAACACTGCAGTGGCTCCAGCCCTTAGGAATGGTACACTCCAGGCTTTGCAAGGTCTCTCCAGACCTCAGAGTAGTCCAAGACCAAAAGAGATAGAAAGCACTTCCACCCTCTTCTGACGGCCACAGATTCAGAAGGTTGAGCCTCCCTGTTAGTACTCACCTCAAAGGATGTACCAGCCAGAAGCCACAAAGCGAGGACCCTGTGGTCCTCCTCCCGCCGCACACCCACCTGAACTCTGGGAAACACTGCTTTTATTAAAATTTCCCTTGTATTTGAAAAAAAAAAAGTGGCAAAAAATCCTCATGAACTTCAACTAGAAAAATTGTCTAATGGGGAAAATTAGAGATATTTTCGCAAGAAGGAGACAAGTGTAAAAAAAAAAAAAATGAACAAAAAAGGGCATTTGCCAAGACAGAAAAGGGCTGCTTGGGGGGAAAGAATTTTTTTCGGTCCATATATACATTGCAGATGAACCACTTGGAATTTTGGGCCTTTCAACTGGCTCACTTCCAAAGGCCGTGGCAGCTGCAAGAGTCTGCAAACGTTACCCAGAAATCTCCCACCCGCACCGGGAAAGACTGACTCAAGCTGAGCGGCTTCATGAATGTCTCTGCTTATTCAGGTCCCCACGGAGGTCCACCGTGCTGCTGAGAAGTGCCATTATTAAACAGCCCCATCTCAACCGACTGGATCTGGAAATTCACTTGGATGCATTTTTTTGGTACATGGGACCTGTGTGAGCAGACAAAGACTGGTGGGATGTGCACGCCAGCTGGCCCCACCGGTAGGCAGAAACCCTGTTCTCAATGGATATTTCATCTGTTTTTTGTTGAAATAGCCAAGCCTACAAACTGCATGGCACAGAACGACTGTGCCGGGACCGTGAGGCGTCACAGGCCAGGAGAAGGGGAAGTGCAAACGGCAGCGAGAACATTGAAACCAGCTCTCCAAAGGCTGCGCTCCCCTTTCATTAGCATCCAAGAACAATGTGTTTCAGACCAAATCAGACCACCGCTGCCATCGCCCCTACCAAGCAAATCGGACTGGAGCTGCCGCAGAGGTTCGTGTGGAAATCCAGCTTTTGACCGCTAATGCATTTTATGGTTCCCTCTTGATCACGACTGGAAAAACGATGGCGTACGACATCCAGAAACAACAGAACTTGAGCCCAGCTGCCAGGATCCAGCCCACCTGCCTCTTCCAAGAGCTGAGCATCCCAACAAGGAGAGCCTTCCTTGAGTGGGGGATAAGGGACTTTTACATCCTGCATTGCTCCGGGACACAAAGGGATTAGAGCACGTAGGGTCATTTCAAAACAACTCTTTCCATAGTGAAAACTTGCTCTTCTAAGGCCAGGGGAGAGGGAGGAGGGACAAGGCTGGGCTCTGGTCTTTTTGCTGGACATAGGGGCATCCAGCACAACAGGAAAGCGGACGGGATGGACCACAGGCTCTAGTGTGCTCTGCGCCCTGGCTCTGCAGAATGTGAAGGGAAATCAGGCTCAGATCCACCAGGCTCAGATCCACCTCCATCCTTAGCCTCTTCTGGCCGGCAAATGCATTTCACATTAGCTAATAAATTGCTGCATCTTATGTTTCCTAGCCTGCTGGAATGATGAATATTTTGGAATTATTTTGAATGGTTCCCTGCCAGAATTGAACAATCATCTAGAGATTTTAAATCAAAAGGCTGAAAAATGGAAACCTCTGTATTTCCACAAAGTTCACTGCAGTTTGAAAAGCACAACTCCCAGCAGAGGAGGCAGAATAATGATTGTCAGAGCTCCTGCGAATTGGGGCAAGCGAGGGATATGTTGAAAACGACACTCCCTAATACAGAGTAATAATCTTTGCCTCCAGGTGATGAATACATTACGGGATATCTGCTTATTGCTGCCCTTAATCTGTCTGAAATGTCAGATACTCTAACCTTGAGAAGCAGATCATTTAGGGGACCTGTAGGGAGACAGGATATCCAAGACACAAAGCACTGCTTTCGCTCTGGTTCCGGGCTGGCAGACAAAAGCTGCCATTCTAGAACAATTTAAGAGAGTTTAAGCCTTTTGGAACACTCTAGCTAATGAATCACAGCCATTGCCAGACGAGGCACATCCTTACCTAACAGAGGAGTATCTCAAAACCAGCAAAAGATGGGATGGCTCACCCAAGGTAGCTCAGTTGGAGAAACACCACCATGTACCCGTGCTACGCCCCGTCCCCTTGCTCCAACCTCCCAAAACAGTTCATGCAGCTGACCAGCCGCCACACAAAGAGGGCTGAGACAGCTCAGTGCAACCCCAAAGCCTGGATGCAAAGTCTCCATCGATACAGAAGACTTGAAGTGGTCTGGTCTCACTGGAGCAGCCACAGATGGAGCAGGTCCAGAAAATAAGCTCCTCTCTCCACCATGGAGATGGGCTGTCTAGACACATTGGCAAAGCCGCGCTGCCGAGTTTGTGCAGCGCTGCATCCTTCTTGTATACAGCCTGTCAAATACAGCAAATTCCTGTCCCCCGGCCTGTTAGCATGGGCATTTTTTCAAGCTTCTTAGTGTCAGTCATGTCCAGAAATGCCAACTACATTTAACGAGAAATTTTTAAATAAATATTTTTTTCCACTAGGAAAACATCTTAGAATTTTTTTTTTAATCAACTCTCTGTTAAAACCATTTGCTTGTTATTATGTCAATTTTTACTAATAATTGAAATAGAAATAAAATAAGTCAGGTACAAAGTATTTTAAAGCCAAAAACCACTGATACTTGACTATGAACTACAATGAAAAATACAAAAAAATAAAAATAGTTTTCTAAATAAGAAAAAACTATTGAACAAAACCTACGGGAGCAAGGTGCTGGTTTCCACTAGGAAAACAATGATGTCTGAGGATATTTAGAGAAAGCATGCCTAGCCTCAGGGCCACATTCAACATAGTATGTAAGTGCAGGTTTAAAACCGTCCCTCTCCAGTCTTTCACTCTAATGACTCCAGAGGAACCGCAGAATGAGGGCTCGTACCCCACATCAAAGCCCTGCTGGAATCAGTAACTGACCTTCCACCCGATTCGAGTTCATGGGGGTCGTTAGCATCCATGATACACGTCCTTAAACCGAGCTAGAGGACCGTGTGTCAGGATTGGGATAGTGAGATGTGAAAATTTCATCTTGCCCTTGGGGAAAGGTGGACTGACGACACGACTTCATGGGGTTTCTGCCAGACTCATGTCCCCGGAGCCCACACCACGCTCCCAGCTCCTGTATTTGGGGGCAAAGCTTTGGGAGACGGCAACAAAACCAGCACAAAAGCAAAGCTGGAGACGGCAGATAGAGGAGCTGCGTGGGATTTGGCAGGCAGGGAAACTCCCTGGCTCCAGCTTTCTGAACGATTGTGGACAAGCCAGTCTGCTGCTCTGTGCCTCCGTTTCCTCCCTCGCTTCACCTCGCCCATCTGTTCAGACAACCCGCTCTCGGAGGACGTGTCGTGCCACCCTCTTTGTTCATAATACATCTAGTGGTGCCGTACTTACAGGGGTGCAGACAAAAAGCAAATCACTTCAAAATAAACCAGAAGCGGCATGTGTTCACATTACCATCAAGCCTTTCATGCTGTTGAGTTTCACAGCACAGAGAATAAATTAACAGCAAGTAATTAAAACACTTTCGGTGTACGGTATAAAAGTACACAGCAGCTATTTCATCTTAGATGCATACACAGACGTTGGCTGGTGTACTTGGGAGTACTGCAGACTGCGTACCCCAGCCATCAGCAGTGCTAACAGTGAGGCTCCACATTGATGCTGGCTCTGCTCTCAACCCTTTGCAGAAAAGCTGTCGGTTTTGATTCATTAATGTAGGCACACAGACTAATTTCAGGTTAACAGGGCTCCATAGCAAGGGAGCCTTCCATTTAAGAAATCTCCACCAGCCTCCCTGGTCACTGGAGCGAACATGCAGGTGACTCCCTAGCAGAGGTGGCTTCCTCCTTCCTCCTCCTCCTCGTGCAGCTCTCCATACACCTCCCAGAAAGGAGTACCAGGGATGGACACCACAGCTCAGGCTGAACTCCCTCTCCGGCCAGCCCCAGTCCCAGCCGTGTGCTGGGAGCACTGGCAGCAATGCCAAGCCGGGACTGGGGAGCAGCCAGACACGGAGCTCCTGGCCACGGCCAGCCTTCATGCCTGCAGACAAGTCCTCCGACCAGCCCCAGCCCACTCACACCAGCTCTCCAGGCTCCCCCTCAGTCACAGAAACCAGATTCAAATGGAAAGACTGAGATCCCAGCACGGGTATCCAGCGTCCTAATGTGCCAACTATACCTGCAGCCTGGACAGATTTTCTGAGACAGGTCAGCTGCAAACACCCTTCAACAGGCACGAGGGACAACTACAGAGTGGTGCTGGGCGAAACAAAACGTCTCCTGTGCAGGTCCTGGAACATGCATATTTCTACGTAAAGACCATTGCCATGCAACATGGTGTAACAAAGAGCCACAAACCAGCTCGGAGAGTGGTCTGGTCCTGAAATAGGTCCTCGTTTTCTTTTAGGTGCAGTTCATTAAATGTTTGCTGGAAAAACAGAAAAACATTTTCCACAGAGAAGAGGACATCCAAGAAAAGCCCTTTCGGACATAAATTGGCAAGAGTCTCCCAAGCATTTATCTTCGGCATAGAATGTGCTCTGTCAGGAGGGCTGTAACTAACAATACGCTGAAAAACATGCCACAGACTTCCACTGTATTTTATTTGGCGTTAAGGGGTTATTCCTCAGCACGAAGTATTTGCAACTGGCATCGGTTAAACGAGAAATTACAACCTTCAAAAGATCTATTTAGCGTCAGCTGCAGAAAGTACGGAATTTGCCATCGGCTTCGATGACAACAGATGATGCCCCATAAAATGCGGCAAACATGCTCAGCTACAATGCTCGGCACGAGCTGCCAATTCAGCAGGGGGGACTGGGGACTCGGCACTCTCTGCCCCTCCTCGGGAGGCTGCTGCCCTGTTTTGGACGGGTGACATCCCTCTTCCCGACCCTTCGGCTCACATGCCTGCCAAGTTCAGCCACAGGGCTTGGGACACAGCAAGCTGATTTCTGCAAGGGCTTTGCAGAGCCGATGGGCAGCCAGCAGAGCCAGGCTTGTGCTGGCTCTAGCCAGGCTGCAAAGAACCGCTCAGACGCACAGCAGCATCTTGCTCCATTTGGAGCAAAACACCCTAAAGTTTTTAGCCCCACAGCTCATTAGTGCTAAGAAGGAACAAGAGGGAAGCGTCACATTCATCTGTGCTGCACATTCAGCTGGGACAGACTGAAGTCAACAGCACGGATGGGTCAGGAGGGCATGGAACCCAATGGGTGGGTTACCTGGCTCTGCGCCCAAGGTGGTCATTCGGGAGCTCCATCACCTCCTGATCCTGCACAGCTCAGCTACATCCCAGGACGAGAGACAGCTGTGCTGCCCCTGTGACGCGGGGTTATTCCCACCTCTCCGAGAGGAGGAAAGAGCTCTGCAAGCAAATCCCTGAGCCCTCAAACCTCTTTGCGCTTCAGAAAAGGAAACCTCAGGGTCAGGAAACCTTCCTGGTGTTTGCTCAGGAGGAGCTCTGTGTCCACGCAGGAGCACATGTGGAAGCACTCTGCGGAGAACAGGTATGCCTGGCGGAGGGAAATCCGTCACCTGGCTCCCTGCACTGGACCAGCGCTATCTTGAGTTAACCTGGAAAAAGCGATGGAGATTCTCAATCCAGAAACGATCACTGCCTGGGCTCTTGGAATGGGCACCAGAGAGGTCAGCCTGAGCTCCGTTTTCCTGCCATAAAGCCAGAGCCCACTCAGCAAGCTGGAAAATGCTCCTGTCCTCGCACTCTGCAAGAATTTTACTGTTTTCTTCCTGCAGCTACAACAGACCTGCAGAGACTGGGGCTTACTGGGCAAAGACCCTTCGTTTGCCTTGCGCTGGCAGGGTGTTTAACCATTCATGGGACTTGTGCAGCACCAACAACAATGAAAGAGGGAAAAGGAGGCTTTCTGCACAAAGCCTCAGGAGGGGTTTAAGTTGGACCCTCTGAGAACGACATGATTGCCCCTGGAGGAGACCAGCATCAAGACAGGCTCCAGTGCCTTCTGTTGGTGAACCCTCTGCTCTTTTTTTAACCTCACAGCTTTCTGAGTCTCATCCTTCTGACTTACACACCACTATAGATGTGCTTTTTTACCCCAGGTTTCCACACGACTCCAGAATCTAGACCTTAAAAAAATAAATAAAAAAAAATTAAGAGCCACAGTCCTTCAAGGAGTCACAGCAATGATGAGACTGGACTTTGGTCCTGCTGTACTGGCACAACACGTTCATGTGGTAAGTGACAGTCATCCTATAAAGGTTTCAGGCACTCTGTTAGCGAGCCAAGCAAAAGCTGGCATCCTGGTAGGAATGGTCCATCCTTAGCCAGTTGGCCCAAATTTAAAAGCTGAAGTGTGACAGCTAAACCCATCTGCAGAGCCCTTTGATGCTCAAGTCACTTGCAGACAGGCGCCTAGCTACAGGCTGAAATTCCCGACTGGCACAGGAGAACCTCGGCTATTTCCCGCTGCACAAGCTGGATGGCATCTGCAACAGCACAGACTCGAGTCCTCTCCTAGCTTTTTGTCAGGGGAAAAAAAGGCCTTTTAAATTTACTCTCCTTACACACAGACACACAGAGAGACCAAGCCAATGTCTCGCTGATTGTATAGGAATTATGTTTTCTTTCCCAACATCTGACGGGAAGAAGCGTATCAAACTGCATGTCATCTGCTGCCACAGGCTCGTTCCTAAGCGAGCGCTGCCGAATCCAGAGCGGACTCAGGGACCACTCCCAGCTTAGACACTGCTTTTACTTTGTGGACTATTTAAGTGCCCTGATGAACAGACACACTTTCCTGAATCAAAAGCAAAAGAAAAACCCAAGTAATATTTCGACCAAATCTGTTCCCAGCATCAGAAGGGCTGGGGGAGCTGGACATGAAAAGCTCCTTTTAAACTGGAGAACTCATTCCCTCATCCCCAATGAAGGATGGACGAGTTACTAAAACAAATATCACATTTCATTCTGGCTAACAGCACTCTGAAGATGTGTCTTACGTGAAGAGGGGAGGCAAAAGCACTCCCCGTGATTATAATTTATGCACAGATGACCTGACATCCTTGTGCTTGCTGAGATACGACATGCAGGTTTCTCCCAAAAACCTCTTCTGTCACTCAGGCATTTGTTTTGCAGTTTTTCTGGCAGTTTTATTCAGTCTACCACCCGGGCACAGAGATCATAAAATACTACAACTCCTTACCCCTGGCCACCGGCTGAATCTTTCCCTGGTTATCTCCCAGCCTACAGCCAAAGTCAAGAGTCCCATCCTCACCGCCTACCTCGGGAGACCTCTGGGCACTGCCCCAGAGCCATGTCCAGAGAGACGGGTGCCCACATCCACCCTAACCACATTTCTGTCCCTCAGCTCCACCACCAGCACTGGCTGGAACAGGCCAGGCTGTCCCAAAACATTGCTGAATCCCTGCAACCGCCTGGGCAGCTCTGGGGCCTCCTCTCCCACCTGGCAGTCCCCTGTACCTGAGCACCATCAGCCTTTCCAGCTTTCAGGTAGAGCCTGTGTCCAAAAACTCCCCGTGCGTGCAGTTTTCACATAGAAAAGGTTTTGATTTCTCTCAAATCATTAGAGAAAATGAACCTGGGAAATTTCAAGGCTTGAAACCCAAGTGCTTAAAAAAGTTACACCTGATAGTAACCAAAGGGGTGATACCTCCTGTGTTTGCTGCAGCAGAGCGCACATGTGCATGGCACCAATACTGCTCGTGAGCTATCAGGTCTCCTGCTGTGGGCCTTGCCTTTAAACTGCAAAATAAACAAAGTGATTGTCGGAAAACCCTATCGAAGATCTCGTCCCCTCTCCCAGCTTCCTCTCCTCCTCGCTCCCTGTGCCGGCTGAGTTCAAGGCGGGTTGTGCCTTGCTCAGAGCATGGCTTGCCACATCGGAGCCAAGCAAGTCGATGGACCTGGGTCATTTGAAGCAGCCACAATGGAGAGGACATCCTCTCCCCAGGGATGTGCCATGCAAGGCTAAGCCAGCCACCGGGACAGCAAAGCCAGGGTGCGACCTATGGCAGGAGATACAGTGATATAAGAAAAGCTGCGGGGCAGAGCTCCTGGCACCTGGAGAGGAGACCGTGTCCTTGGACGGGCTGCACTGGGCACCAAACTCCTGGAGGTGCCTCCCAAAAGGCAGCCCAGCTTCCCCAGCTAGTTTCAACTGGGTTTCTGGAGAAATTGCTTATAACGCAGCACGCTCTTTGCCTCTGATCCCCCCCCAGCAGTTTTCGAGTCACTGGCCACTTTCGACCATAATTTGACAATTTCAACAGGATCTGTGAAGATAACTTAGCTCCTACCAACTTTTTTGAAAACCCAGCGGCTCAGTGAAAAGAAAGAGGCACTATTAATGCTGGCGAGAGACCAGGCAGCCGGACAACCCCAAGCTCTGACAAGATACTCGAGAATCCAGACCAGAGCATGTCGCTGCTCTGCCAAAGTGAAGGGAAACCCCAGCAGAGCTCAGCCCCAACTGCTCCATGCCATTGCAACCCGGAGATGCACAGCGGCAGGAGCACCATCGCCAACGGCTGCCTTCCTCCGCAAGGCCAGAGCTAGAGAGCAGATTCCTGCAGGACTCCAGCCACCCCCCCACCCTGTGTTTCCCTCCCGTTCCCTGCTGCCACGGCTCTTTCTGTGGGCTCGGACCAGTAGATGGCACCAGAATGACAGAGAAGCTCCTCCGGTTCTGCCTCCTCATCTCCCGAAACCCACAGCGTAACTCCCAAACACCACTGGGCACTGGCAACAACCCATGGCTTTCAGCTCTCTAAAAGCCTGTTCGGAGCAGACTTTTAACAGGACTTCTTAAAGTTTTAGCAAACAGATTTGGGAGAGAAAAAAAAAAGTCAAAGTAGTTTCTTTCCATTCTGAGGCTTATAAAATCTGTTTTTCCTCCCAACATAGATGCTGCTTTTACATTAAAAAAAGAATCAAAGTATTTACCCAAAGCATCTGCTTTCTCCATCATTAATTTGGAGGAGGTTCCCCCCCTCCAGCTGGAACCGACAGAAATTTCCTGCCTGCTGCAGCCGAACTGAATCTCCCTTTCTCAATGTAGACACAACTTACCTGAGAAGTGTCTGGCTACTTTTTTAGGTACGAAGATGCCCTTCTCTTGGGCAGTTGTGACTGCCACCACTATTAAAGGAAAGTCCAGTACTTCTTCCCAAACAGCTTCGGCTATTAGCTAATGACAACATCCCTGATCCCAGTGTGTCGAGCATCCTCTCAACCCTCTTAAAACAAGCAACAGGACCATCCCGGGTCAAGGTGGGCATTTCTCCGAGGAGGTCCCTGCCTCTTTCTTGCACACCAGGCACACAAGAATTTTTCTCTTTACATAGAGGCTGCCCTAAAGCAGGATTAACAGCCAGCGAACAGCCTGCAACAAAATCCAGCCACAACACAGCTGGTTTAGGAAGACCCTGCTCCCATCCACGCCGTGTGCTACCTCCTGATAGTAGGACAGCCGTGTTTTCATAAGGAGGACTTGGGCAAAGATGTTGGTGGTCTCCAGGGATGCTCTCTGGCTGGCTGGCAGTCCCGGGCTACGGAGCATGACGAGGTGTACCCCAGCACTGCGCAGTGACACCAAACGCCCCAGAGCTGCGGCTACGGCTTTGCCTGGGAGAGGTTTAATGTGCGCAGGGAAGCACCAGGATTTTTTCAGTAGCTTGAATCCTGCTGGGAGTCAATCTGGGACAAATTCAGAGACCTTCTGATTTTTCACACCTGGGACCTAGTTTTCAATGTGGCTCAGCCCAGCAAAGTTTTAAGAGGAGTTTCATTATTTTGATCTTTTCCCTCCATCTCCACTATTAATCACACTGAAGCAAAGCATAATTCCTCCAAACCAAACTATTTGCCAAAACATTTCTCAGCTTTTTTTTTTTTTTACTTAACAGCCCTCCTAGGAACGGAGTACATTTGGAAACCTCTACATCTCCATCCTTCTTGGCCAACAAGAAGTCCATGAGCACACGGCTGCAAGCACTGAGCATCGTGAGTGCTGGGAAATGCTCAGCCAGGGTTGGGGGGGAAGGCTCTTGCCCCCATGGGCTCGGTGGCAGAGCAGAGGACCAGCCACAAGGGTTTAGTGCTACAAATTCTCCCAGGGGAGTTGCCTTTGTGCAGCTCTTCAGCCATTCCTGCTTTCAGAGGGCTCCTCCCCAGCTGGCGACAAGCAAAGGCAAAATGGAGCACGAACACGGGCAGCAAGAGACGGCTCTGACCAGCGCATCCCTGCAAATCCTTTTCCTCCCTTTCCTTGGTGCCAGCCCTGCACAGTCATTGCTGACCTTCCCAGGGAGCCCACCCTACTAATGTCCTACGCTGAGGACATTTATCCTCCTCCTTACCACTGATTAGATTTGCAGCTCTCCCTGTTTTCCTCATTTTACCCGAAGCCAACAGCGTTGCGATGATGAGACAAACTTTCTGTAGACTGTCCACCTGGCCAGAAATACCAGAAATCTCATGGAACAGCCTGTTTTCTTTACAGTCACAGTAAACTCAGAAGAGGTCCCAAAATACGAGAGCAAGTTGGGCTATTTCCATGCCTGATGATCGCCCATCCTAGCTCTGCAGAAGTTTTTCTATCTCTGCTATTCTCAGCAGGACTTTGAAGAGGGGATTGTCCTATAACCGAGTGTGGCAGCTGGTTCACATAAGGGTCTGAATTACAATCAGAGATGAGGACACTGCTTTTCTTTTGTTTCTCGCTATATTTTGTTTCAAACCTGTAAACACACTTGTGCTGAGTGGATCTGCATTCTCCATCTGGTCCCACGATCCAATTTCCTGGCAGGAACATCCCTAACATTGAACCGCGCAGGAATGCTGTGGCGTGTCCATCCGTTCCACGGCCAGAGCCGAGCTCTTCGCTTTGCCGGTCTCTGCGTGAGACCCAGCCGTGGTGGTTCACCCCGTTACCCTGGCTAGCGAGACCAATAACTCACAGCTGAGAAAAGCGGCTCTTCCAAAAGGGCTTCCAGACGTTCATGGATGGAGAAGCCAATGTTCTCCTTCAGAGTCACTTCTAGTGATTACATCGCATCTCACAGCTAAAAAATGCATGTTTTCTGCCTCCTTTGAATGCACGTCTGGGTTTTGCTCCCAGCCACTGGCTCTTGTTCTACCTTCTCTAATAGATTAAAGAAAAGAAAAAAAAAAAAAAAGACCTCTTCCTAGAGAGTCACAATAATGGGGATTCAAATCCATCATCACAAGAGTCTGGAACAACTCTCAGCATTGCCCGTCCGGAAAGGGACAGCGATACATCACACAAGCAAAACTGCTCCCACACGGAGCAGAGGCCGGAAACACATCAGAGAGCAAAGCCCTTCCGAGGAGGGCTGGAGAGCAGTGCCGTGCATGTAGCATGAGGGGAACGGCGATTCCAGGACCACTGGTGATGAGAGAATTGGGATTTGGCACCTAGCTCTGCACAGAGCGCTCCCATCCTCCACGAAGGTGGCCTCCGCACTTGCTCGCTGTAACCTCCTCCAGGCACTAACCGTGTCTGGCCAGACGAGCACACAGCATTCACAAAGGCAGACACAAACCTGCCCATACGGATGACAGGCTGCTTTCTGAGGCAGTTTTCTTGCTAATCACATCCTAGTTTGTCTTTTCAATCACACCAGCTACTTCCAGCCCACAGTGCTCAAGCCAAAAGGCAGGAGTAGGAAATGTGTTGCCTGGTTTCCCAGCAGTGGGTCATCCCTGGTGAACACGTCCCTATGCACCCCCGGGCTTTCCCTCAGCTGCAGGGGTCCCCCTTGCCTGACAGACACCTCAGCTGAACAGAGCACAGCAACCTGCTTGGAAAGTGAGGGAAAATTGGAGGCAGCACCAATCAGCATGAATGAAACGCAGGGTTAAGCACACAGGCACGTTCCCACTAAAGTCACACAGCCACTGGAACTTGGGGGAAGCACTCCCTCCCCAAGGCAGGACGAGCTCTACACTGTTTATTCCTTTACATGTGTGTCTCCATCAGATCTGTGTTTGGGGTCTCTACAGCATCCTCACACCACCTCTTCCAGGGTTTCCCTGTCCTCACCAGACCTGGGAGCATTTCCCTGCCGCCTCACTTCCATCTCCCGGGCTGCAACACAAGTAGGTGGGCTTAGAGATCAGTTTACACCCTCCTCTTCTGCAGCTTTAGCACCTCTTCTTTCCTCCTAAACTGGATGCTGGACCTCTCCTTGCTTTTCATCTCTGGACTTTTTTTCCACATCTTTCTTGACACGCAGCTTGTCCAAACACAGAGCCCTTTCTGCAGCCGAGCACAAGGAGAGGATGCTCCACAAATGAGGCAGAACTACAGGAGATGCTCGGGGTGAAAACACCTGCTTCTCCTCATAAAGATGCAGCGTTTTGAATTGAGCAGGAGAGTTGGTTTGAGGCCAGACGAGCAGATACACAAAGGGCACAGAGCCACGGCACTCCAGTGTAGTTTTTTTACACCAAATTCATCCCCTTTTATAGGCAGCAGGTTGACACCAGCAGCTTCTGTGCCACCCTCCTTCCAGGGGACCATGCGGAAATGCCCTGAGCTGCGATGTTGGGGAGATCTGCTCTGTCAGCCCAGCAGAGGAGCGAGAGCGGGCACTTCCCCCAACAAGCCCAATTTCCCCACTGGGAATCACTGGTGGGGACGAGATGGCTCCGTCCTGTCGGGCACCCGTGACCAGATCTCGCAGAGCACATCCTGCAGAGGAGCGGCTCTCCCGCAGCTGGAGGGCTTGGCCAGTGGCAGGGCATTCAGAGGAAGGGTTAGCACCAAAATAGGTCATTAGCGAGCAACGCGGGGTTCTTCATTCTTCTCTGGGCCCCTCGTTTTCCTAAGGGGAATGCCTCAGAAAACCCAGTGGGGGGGAGAAGGAATTTACAGTTCCCTTCCAAAACCCAGTCTTTGTTTGTTTGATTTTTTTTTTTAAATGATCGAGTAACTTGTGAATACATTTTCTGATGATTCCCACATCCTCCCAGCTGGAGAACGGTTCATGAACAGACTCCAAACTTTGTAAATGAGCTTGTTAGTCATAAGTCTTCAAACAGGCTTGATAAACAACTTTCAGCCTGCAGGATATTCATCAACCATTCTGTCTGCCTGGTCTCCCGACACTAATTTATTATTTACAATGAGAGATCCCTCTCCTAAATCACAGGTGATTGTTTCTTTTTACTGATTAGGTGATTTTTTTTTTTTAAAGAAGGAGAAACAATGAAAACCAAATTACAAACAAGCAATGCATAGCAAGCACTTATTCCTGAGCACTTCCCTGACTTTCCATGAGGTGTATCAGCAGTTGTCCAAACGAAACAAACTGTAACTAAAGATCTTTTTGGCCAAACCTTCAAGACTAGGCAACAGCCAAGAAAAAAGAGGCACGACCATCCCAACCAGCCACTGGGAATTTCAGTGCCTGCCTCCAAATCCTTCAAGGACCTTCCAGCTGACCAACACGTGCTGCTCTTTGCATCTTTTGGGTTTGTGGAGAGCCCAAGCATCTCAAGATGTTCAGGAGATCTGAGCCTGCATGCAAAAATCTGCCACTGAAAACTGCTTTACCCCAGGGATGGGTTCATGCAGCAAACAGGACTCGTCCCGAGGGCATCGGGTGCACTCAGGGGCACCCGAGCACAAAGTGGGATCCCTGCAGGAACAAACTTGCTGGAAGTTGCTCCAGCTCATGGAAGGGGATCTCCTCAATGCTAATCAGTTAATTAACACGGAAGGTGGTCGAGATGGAGGCAGATGAAACAGCAACTAGCTCAGGGCAATGCAGAGGGAGGGCAACCTTCCCAAATCGCAGTTGAAGCCAAGCTCTTATAATACACATCCAACAGATTTCAAAGCCCCTTATTAAGGGGCCAGGTTCCAATCCAGGAGAGAAACTGAAGCATGGCGAGGTGAACTTGGACAAGTTACGGCAGCAAGTATACAGCAAAAAAGATCTCATGACCCTGTGGCCAAGGCACTAAGGCATTCTGAAGCAATAAGAGACAGGCTGGGTCATCCTAATGAGCCATTTCTACTGATGTTTAGAAGAAAAACATGCCAACTGTTTCAATTTTGATGCTGGGTGCAAGCCTTTTCAGGGCAGGCTGCTCCCACCGCCAGCAAACGCTGCACCCTGCAAACCCTGTCCTGCCGAACCCCCGAACAGAGTGGCCCTACGCTGCTGGGGGAACACATGGAGCTGACAAATGCCTTCCTCAGCAGGCTGCCTTGTGGGTGTGCGTGAAATCCAGATCTGTGTTTCCACCACCACCTCGGTTCCCCATTCCTGATCCACGGAGAGGCGCAGGCTCCTGTCAGCATTCAGAGGGAAGGCAGCAGAATGCAGAGCTTAGCTCTGGACAGGTCTCGAAAGCTTTTTTTCTCTCTCTCACTGCAAAATCACCACTACATTTGCTCCGACAACCTCAAGCAGTCAAGACCAGACAGGCTGTGCTACCAGCTCATGTCCAGAGGCAGCCTTTGCAGTGCCAAATAGGAGCAAACGCACTCGGGGAAGAGACACAGACTTGTCATCAGCTTTCTCCAGCGCTGTCAGCATAAGACACCATCCATCCCAAGCAGGACCTCGGCGCTGGATTCACAAACCTCTGCTCTGTACGTCCCATTCAGGGGAAACGCAACGCTGTGCAGTAAGTTGAAGGATAATGAAGTGTTACCGGCGTTTCAAGCCATGGTGTAGGAGGAGCGCTAAAAAGCTTTACAGGAGACCAGCCCAGACTTCACGTGGACAGGAGCTACCTGCAGAGCCACTGGCACGGGCCGAGCCACCGGCACGGGCAGCTCTTTCTGCAGCAGCAGGCCCAGAGCATGAACACTCTGTTTTCACTGTTAGGGCTCAGGCGCTTTTCCCAGTTAAAGTCCAATCCATCCATCAGAGCCCTGACTCTGCTGAGCTGACACGGAGAAGTGACAGCTCTTTGAAAGCTACTAGCATGACTTTTTTCCAAATGTGGGTTGTATTAGTGATGGTTCCAAAAAAAAAAAGGACAATTTCCAGAGCACTGAGCACGTTTTCATGGCTCCTCCGGCACACTGGCTGCAGCTCAGCCCAAGTCACCCGCCACTCATTCAGCAGCCACAAGCACAACAAAACCAGGAGCAAACAGAAGGCTACTAAAGGTCCCCATGGGTTCAAAACCTACCCAACCTTGACTGGTCCCGCAGTCCTGACTGTCCAGACTGGTCCTACATTGGCTACAAGAAGGGGATGTGACCTACTTGGATGCTGCCTTCGTAGCCACCCCCCCATCTCCAGCATGCCCAGGCACCCTGCTTTGTTCTCAGTGCCTGCTGGTCCCCTTCAGAGCTGGATGCCATTTCCCTTCTTCAAGCCTGCCCACTCAGTGGCTGCTGCTGGCCATTTTTTCTTGTCATGCACAGGGACATGGATAACCTTGGTTTTACTTTGGTCAAGGAAGCCAGAGGAGAAGTTCATCCACTGGTGGGCTCACAGCAGGAAGCAATGTCCCCACACTCCTGATAAATTCCAGCTCTCAGTGTGAAAGCAGTTTTGCTGCCTGAGCAGCTCATCAAGACGTGGAGATGGTTCTAGCCAGATCCTGAGCGACTCTTTGGACGTTTGCCCTGCCCAGCAGTCTCGCTGACTGGCTGGAGTTTCTCCTGTAGGAAAATTTCTCTATCCAGAAATGAAGGGAAAACTTGGGTGGAATATGAACGGGATGCTGCAATAGGATGTAGTGACTTGTTAACAGCACAGCTGGCTCCCCTCACCTCTCTTCTACCCTTCCCTTCCAGGAACACAAGGAACCAGGAGGTCCTGGACTGCCACTCCAAGGCAAAGGTTCACTTCATACAGTCACGACAAATCCAGACAGTCTGGGACAGTGCTTTAAACACTGTCATAACCTTCTCTCAGCCTCTGGAGGTAAGAGGAGCCCAGAAAACTATGTAAGCCGAAATAGACACCCAGTGGCTTGTTCATCAGGCTTCTCTTCCCAGCTCTGGCCTTCACAGACTCATCCTTGCAGACGCCAGGCTTTCCATGGCAGGAGGCGGCTCCCAGTTTCAGCACCACTGCTCCCTTCCCTTCCCAACCAGCATCCTCCTGATATTCTTATTTGAAAGAAACTTCTCTCAAAACGATGCCACCGCAGCCCTAGCAGACATGCCGCGCACCTCTGCCGAGCTCCCATCCCCACCTCACGGCATCTTCCAGGGCTACGTGCAGAGATCAGCCAAGGTCCATCAGAAAGAGGGTCGGAAAGGGAATGGCAGGTTAGGTACCTACAACACGTTTAGAGATCAACGCGTAAACGACAAACGCGAGCAAGGCCAGCAAACGTCAGAGTAAGAACTGCAGGACTGCCCTGGAAGACCCTCAGACCTGTGAGAGTGCTGCAGTTATAATGCAGGGTGACAAAGGACAAATCCCTGCAGACCTGTGCCATAGGGCTGGTGCCACCTGCTTCTGTGCACGCACGAGCTTCCACTGATGCAGTCCATAACATGGAGTCTCCAAAGACACTCTCTGGTAGCTTAGTAAGAGGTCCAATTTATGCTGCATCTCCCTCTCCAGGAAGGCACTGCTAGCATCCTTATCCACACCCTACCAGGCTGCTGCAAAACCCACCGGGACTTCACACCCCTCGGAGCTGTCTGCTCTTCCACCAGAGCAGCCAGTGGCTTCAGAAGATATTTCCCACTCACTGTGACCATACAACAGGTTTTTCTTGGGGAATCAGGCTAAAAAACCTTTGCTCTGTGCTCCACCACTCAAGCACAAGTGGAAACTTTTCTGTGCCCTGTGCATAAAGCCGCGAGGACAGTTCAAACAACATCAGATCAGAGCCTTGGCCAGCAGCTCCTCCAGCCAGGCTGTGATGATTCGCACTTCACATCTCCATAATCCACCCCGAAATCCAAGACTCCTTTAGGAAATGCGAGTAGGGTGGGGAACCAGCAATGCAGTGATTCATCCTCCCCAGAAACAGAGGCCCAAAGTCTGGAATATTGTGACACTTGGTAAATACTCGTGATGTACTTCATTATGCAACGCAGGCGCAGCAGGAGCACGGCTCCCTCAGGGCTACTTACAATGGGTTTCAAAAACTATTAAATATATCATAAACAACTTGCAGCCAGGAATAAACACCTATAATCCCATCAAGCCATTCTGGTGATGTCAAAAAACCATGGGAGCAAACTAAAAAAAAAAAAAAAAAGAAAAAAAAGAAAAAAAAAAATAAAATATTCTCGAAGGAATTATGACCCTGTAATTCTGTGTTTGCCTCGTCAAACACTCAACTCTCCCAGCTCCTCCTGCTTTTGCTCTATGTTTTTGCTCTTTCTTTCCAGGCTTCCCAACATCACGTTTTGACGCCTCTTGCACCTCTGCCGAAAGGCAAAAGGATCATGTCCTTGAATGCAGACAGCAAAACCATTTAATGCCTGCGCAGAAATATTCCACTTGCCTGAAAAAAAAAGCTTTTTGCGTGACTCAAGGCTGCTGGTCAAGTCTTTAAACGCTAATACTCATCAACTGGCATACATTGAAGCAGTCAACTGAATTGCATGCAATGAGTCGTGTGAGTAAGGACTGCACAAATTAACCCTGAGATAATATTTTCCCATGCGATCACTGCTTGATACGTACATCATCAAAAAGATGGAAAAGAGACTGGCTAGTCGTGGAAACTCGGTGCAGAGGACAGAAAGCTGATGTTCATTAAAAGCGTTCCAGCAGTTTATACCAAACCTTTAAGTTTTACGAGAGATTTCAAAATCTAATTTTCATGGAAATGTTTTCATTACATTAAGGGAAGGGGAAAAAAAAAGTAAAAACCTTCAGCAAAATCTTTTTCAAATTAAGAAGTCGGAAGCTCTATGCGGATAGATTGAAAACACAAATACCATCAGCAAATTGTGAGACCATGAGAACCAGGAAGCAAAACTGATTATGATCAAAAAAAGTGAAACTCACAAACAAATAAAAGTCTAGTTTCGCCCGTCAAAAGGAGGGCAGCATAGCCAGCACTTGCAAACTGAGTCAGCTCTCTCCTTCAAATTCACAGGGGTTTTTTTCTCTGTTAATAATAGTACTTTGCCCATTTTTGTTTGATTTTTGGTGCCTTTTTTTTTTTTTAAGACTCCAGGTTTGTGATGGAGTCACATTTCCATGTTTTGTCTGCATCCAGAAGCTCTAGAAATTTATGTGAAAAATACAAAATGTTTTTCCACTTCAAGGATTTCAGAAAAATATTCAACACTGCGAATTACTTGACAGAATAACCACGCACCAGCCGGCCCGAGAGTGAAATTAAATAGACATGCCCAGGGAACAGAAATGGAAAAAAGTTGATCAAACTTCAAAAAGTGCCTTCAAAATAATTTTCATCTAATCCTCAAATTTTTGCACATCAGCTGCTGGAAGGGGAGGATTGGTTCTGGAAAGGCTTTCTTGGCAGCACCTTGGAAGGATGCTCATGGCTGCACGGCTGCGGCGGTTTCCCTGTATCACCTGTGGACATCAGCAGCCAGCTGCTTCCTGCAGCCTCTCCCTTTGTCCATCAGCTATGCAGGACAAAAGAGGAAGAAAATAGCTCCTAGATTTCATCAATTTACCCAGCTTTTCCCCCCCTCCCCTTTCTATTCTTTGTACATCCTCAGTCTACAGTCTCAGCATCTTCTGGGAAGAAGGGCTGTGTTTTACTAACAAAAGAGCCACTTAGGACTTCAAGATAAAGCAAAGGTTTGCAAAGAAAACCCTGCAGTTGTCCCTGGCACTTCCTCTCAAGTCCACCCTCCACGGGACTCAACAGCCCAGAATGGTTTTTCACATTTCAAAGCAGTGGCAGAGCTTTTCCACTTAAAAAAAAAAATAAATTCAATATTTGCACACACCCTTTTACTCCCTCAGCCCAGGATCCTGTCTCAGGCTGTCAGGAAGGAGAGACGGTCTAAACCCGGGCAGTAATCTCTGAGTCTCGCGGCTCACAGGGCTGCGGTGACAAGCCATCCTCAGACCTCCCTGAATTTGCCTTGTCCTTCCTCTAAATCATTCCTGTTTCTGAGCTCTGCAAAATCCTGCGGTACCAAGATCCACCAACAAACGCTGTGCCAGCTGGAAAAGCCCCTTCCTTGTGCTCTCAGACCACCGAGGGGGCTGAAGCCAGCACAGATGCTATGCTGGACCCATCCTAAGTGAAGAAACTCACCTCCTCCTGGCCAGCCCAGCAGCGTGCCTGCTTCCTTGGGAAGGAGCAGTGGTACCGAGGGGTCACGATACCCGTCACGGGGAGCTGCACCCCAGCTTTAATCACGAATCAGTCCCGACAGCCCGATGTAATCTGCACAGCCCTCAAACCGCCATCCTTTTATACTGAAGAGAAATGAAAGGACAGTAATAATACGCAGAAATTGTGCACGTACTGGACGAAAGCGGGATTTATTCGTTTCTCATAAAAGAAATCCAAGCAGAACATTTTTCTATTCCTGCTCATGCTTTCTGCACATCATTTTATGAGCCATCAACAGCGAGACTCAAACAAATCAACAACAACAAAAAAAAGCAGAGGTCAAAAATGCCATCTTAAAAAAAAAAAAACACACCACCTAATAGCTTACCAGCTTTGGCAAATTTGCCCCACTCAAGAGCCACAAGCTCTGGGAACCCACAGGCCACTGGCAGGTTTCTGCCACCCCGAGAGGGCACAGGAGCAATCAGAGCCGACTGCCTTTGCTGGAAAGCTGAGGGGTCCCCGCTGCTGAGCTGGGACCCCCAATTTTCATCCCAGTTTTAGCCCGAGTCAGCAAAAGCAAGAGTTGGCTGTATGTTAACAGGTGGCTTTGCGATGAAGAGGAACTCTGATTGTAACATCTTCCTGGCTAAGCGGCAAAGGTAGGGAGGCTGCTGTGAATTCTTTCAGGGTATGGTTTTCAGAGCTACAAGTTGAACTAAAGTCAAGGAGAATGACAGCTTCACAGCACCACTGAAAAATCAACTCCTTAATATACTGACAGTTCTCCCTGTAAATATTATAATCATAGCTACTCCCAGGGATATTGTGGGGTTTTTTTAATAGGAGAAACTTTTTCTCCTGAACTCCTTTCAAACTAACTAGTGGTGAAATAGTTCCTTCAATCTCCATTGTCCAAATAAAACCTTTTATCGCTTCTGTGTCAAACTTTTTCCCTTCATTTGGGATTATACAAACAGGTCCGATAATTTCTCTTTTCACTTCAGTCTGGGACACAACTCAGTGCCATAGCTGACTTTCTTCCAGATTGGAAGAACATTTTTAGTATTCCTGAGACATTCCATAATTTCTCCAAACGGCTTTTACCTTCTCTCCCTTAGTAACACGGAGCATAACCAAGCCCTGTGTTAGCTTTTCCACTGAACCACCTCTCATTTTTCACCGAGAAAAGCTCATACCTCTGTACACTGCCTAGCTCCAGCACAGTCCTTTTCCTGCCTGAATTGCAAAACACTCCACAAAAACGCATGCAGTAAGTGGGGAAACCGAGGCACAGAAATGCTAGGGATCTGCTAAATGCATCAGCGAAAGAGCCAGAAAGCCTGGCAGATGACAACTCTGCCCAATACCAGCGAGAATTTATCCCTGGTATTTATTTTTCAGCTTATTTTAGAACACTTTTAAAACTTTCTAATTCACCACAACGGCATTAAAGCTTTTACAGCATTCAGAGAACTTCTCATTTATTTGAAGCTGTAGTTTGGTCCCTGCTTGGCAATGGTGGCTGGGAAACACATCCTCGGACCAGGGTTTTTTGGTCCTTTTTATGCTGCAAGAGCTGGGAGGGTATCAGGGAAACACAGCCCCTCTTTTCCAGGCTGAGCGAGCCAGCTCCGGAGAGCTCAGCAGCGGGCAAAGGGTAGCACCAGGAATAAATCGATTCCAAATAAAATATTATAAACGAAACCGGGAGAGAGAAATAGAAGGAAAAAAATAATTGTCTGTGTAACTTGTTTGTTAGTATCTCAGGGACCCTCGGGCTGCAGCGTTGCGGCACAGGGAGCCGAATTGGGCAAGGAGACATGATCACTGCCTTCTCCGCTAAAACACGCATTTTTAGGGCCAGAAATTGCATATTTCTGGGTCCTGGGAAGGGAAATTTTTTAAAGCTATCTCCCAGCGGTGGTTGGTCGGCCGGTCCGGCTCTCCGGGGAGGAAGGAGCTGCCTCAGCAGCTCCGCACTGCCTGCTCCGTCCCCACCGCGCTCCCTCAACTAACGCACCCGGGGCCGACGCTTCCCCGGCCGGAGAAAATGTCCTGCGCGGGCGAAGCCTCGGGACCCCACGGGCGGTGGCTGCTTTTTGGAAGGCTCGCCCCATCCTCAGCCTGTTTTCCTTCGGGATACCGAGAAAGCCACGTCGGATCCACAGGGAAAAAGGGCTCGGAGGCGGCTCCCGGCGGAAAAAAAAAAAAAAAAAAAAAAAAA
>WKFP01015537.1:449029-467857 GCA_011057875.1 Pterocles orientalis | reverse complement strand
GAGCCCCCGGTTAGGGGTAAAAGGGGTGGACAGGGGCGTGAGGGGTCCCCCTCTTGTCACCCGGAGGTGCACCTAGAGGGGACAGTGGGTGCAGCCCTGGGGAGGGGTCCCGGGGCAGAGGAGAGAAATAGAGAAGAGGAGAAATGCAGATGAAAAGATGACAAAAGATAAGAATTAGAGAAAGCATGAACAGGAGAGAGGAAAGGAAGAAGAAAAAAAAATAGTGAAAGAGGAAGAAAAAGAGCAATAGAGAACTAAAAAAGAAAAGACTGACCTACAAGAGAACAAAAGCAAGAGAGTAGAAGAGAAATGGGGGGGAAGAAAAGCAGCCAACAAGGCAAACAGCAAAAAGAAAAAGACAGGAGGAAGAGGAGAAGGAAGATGCCCTCAGAGCTCCTCAGGCCAAGAAGCAAAGAGGTCCCAGCAGTTTGTCCCAGCCGCCAGCCCCCGTGGCCAAGGGCAGGTAGAGGTGCAGGAGGGTACCCCTGGACCCTCGCTTGCTGCAGAAGGGCCCCAAGGACAGCAGGGCGGGTGACTGGGACAGGGTCCTGTGGGCCAGGAAAGGCTGCTGCATCCCAGTGGCTGGAGCCTGGGCTCCGAGCTGCCACAGCCAGCCCAGAATTTCCATCCCCCCTGATCTGGGGAAAGAACATTTGATGCCATCAAAGGGCTCCAGATTGAAAACAGATGTGCTTCCCAAGCCTCTCCATGCATTTAATTAAAGCACAGGCATGGAGGAGACATTTTCATCATTAGCTTGCTTTCAGGCCCCCCCACTCTGGTCCCAGTTTACCCTTTGCCGTCTCAAAGACCCAAATGAGCATGGCAGGGCTGCAGGGCTCTGCTGTTCCCAGCTTTGGGGCAAGCAAAGCTGGTGGGCACAGGCTGGAAAAGCCAGGAAAAGCACTGGAGCAAAGTTCCATGTGTGCACAGAAATGTGTGGGTGTGTATACACCCAAAAATGCTGTGTGTGCATCTACATACACAGCAGTGTGTGCCTCATTGAACACTGGCATGGCCCTTTTTCTGCACGTGAGGGAGTATTTATGTGTGATGTTCTGTGGTACGTGCCAACGTGCTGGATGCAGGAGGAGCTGTGTCTTCACACAGGTGTGTATATGGCTGGCTCTTGTACCCTAGCTCTCCAGGTCTTCAGATTTGGGCACAGCAGGGTGTAGGGACTTCCATGCTCTGAAGAATGGTTTATCTGTACACACCCCTGTGGGCTGCTCAGCATGTGAAACACCCTTTTCTCTGCCTCCGCCTTTCCCAGAGATTTGGCTGCCTTGTTTCTTGGCGAGCTGAGTTTTCCTCTCTTTTGCCCTGTGCTCATTCAAATGGATGTCGTGACTGACTTGGCTTTTCTGAGTGGGTGCTGTGGAGTCCCAGCCATAAACATCCCTTTCCACCAGCAGTAAGGTCAGCTCTTTGCCCCAGGCAACATCTACCATAGGGGTGACAGCAAAAGCCACAGAAACCAGAACAAGAGCCCTTTGTGCCACTGATGTCCCTTGAAAGAAGTATTTCTCCTTAGATGTTCCCAGGTGTAAGGGCATCCTTCAGCCAACCCTCCCTCCCAGTCTCACAGTTTGGGAATGCAGCCCCAAACCAGCAGATGCCCTGGAAAGATGGTGGGTGAAAGCATGTCGGTGCTGTGGGTGAGCACATCAACCCGTGTGCATCTGCTGCAAAGGGAGAGTCTCTCCTGCAAGGCAATAAAGCTCCAAGAGTGGCTACTGTGCCTTGACCCTGAAGAGAAAGAACCAGAAAGATGAGGAGAGGGAGGGGATGAAGGAGGACACATTCTCTGAGCTCCTGGGAGAGCAAGCCAAGGGGTCCCAGGGCCCTACATAGCCACAGATCTCAGCCTGCCACTAAAACAGAAGTCAGACCATATTTACAGGACAAGCATGAAATAGCCCTTCATTGGCCATTTCTTTTAACTTGATTCAAAGTTTTAGAAAGAGTACAGGCAGATATTATCACCTTACCTGAATGCTCAAGGGTATCTAGTGTTTATCTTCTCCCTCTCCAGCCACTAGCAGCAAAGGCACGAGAGGACAGGGCACTTGCCAACCATCTCAGATGCATCAGTTTCTTCCTGTGTGAGCATCACCAGCCAGCCCATGCACTTGCTCTAGGGCTTCCAGGAGTTTCTGCAGGATAAATAGCCATAGGACAGGTATGAGCCACACCATGGCCTGCTGTAATCCAAAGATCTCAACACACTTCATCCTGTTTCACATGGGGAAACTGATGCAAAGGCAGCTTGTCCTCAGCACCAAACCCAGAGCAGAGGTGATGGATACCCCGGTTCTCATGACCCTGAGGCTGGGAAGGACTCCCATGACACCGATAGTCCATGACAGCAAATGCACATACCATTTCAACATCCCACAGGCCATTGAGCAGTTAGACATCTATTTCCCACCTCAGGTAGCTCCTGTTCCACCTTTCCTCTCCAACGTGTGCCTGCCTGGCAGCCGCCCCCAGCTCCATTCCTGCCCCTTTCCAGGCTGTCCAGGGAACGACTGCCTCCTGCTCACAGTCCCAGCAAGGCAGGGACCTCTCAGCCTCTGCTGCTGTGGCGGGGAGGAAGAGGAAAAAGCCCAAAGGTCCTGAAATAGCCAGGAATCAGCTAGGTAAAGCCCCCAGAGCTGTAAGACCAAGCCTCACACTGCAACCAAACCCCAGTTTGGCCCCTCCTGCTCCCAAAAGCTGTTATAATTTTGAAAGACATCAGTGAGACTCACCAGCTGGAGCCCTGCCTCAAAACCTATCTATCTCCTATGCTGTGACCACATCTGGTTCTCAGAAAAGGTGAGGCAGAAACCGCCTCTCCATTCTGCCTCCCCCAGATGCATATCAAGAAGGGTTATCTTCAAAAACCCTATCAATCAATGGGTTACCTATCAAAACCAAAGATCTGCACCTCTGCAAGATGACCAGCATGCTTGGTTCTACTTTCTTTTCTCATAGCAAATTACAAACTCAATCTGCAGCATCAGTGAGAAGATCTCCAACTGAAGTATTTACCCCAGTTCCTGGAATTTCCCACAAAAACCTGCACTAGGAAGTTGCTGTGATTCCCAGCTCCAATATATGTGCTACCAAAGTATGCTAGAAGCCCTCAGAAATGTTCCCCTCACCTTCTCATCTCTCTGAACAGGGAGCTTCCCAGCACATACAGCCCCAGTCTTGGTGACAGTTTTCAGGTACAACAAACAGGAGCTGACAACCTTCCCAAGCGTCTTGCAGCCAACAAGAAATACTCAGAGCAGATGAGCAGCTGTGCAGCAGCAGCAGCCCCAGGGCAGCTCCCACTCTATGTAGCTGGCATTCGGGGGATGCAGGAAGGCTCCAAGCACTGAGTAAGCCAAGCCTTTGCCTCCTCTCTGCCCACATTCAGCTCTTCTACACTGACCACCACATCGCATGCCTTTCCCAGCATGGACTACCCACTTTTTTCAGGTGCCTTAAATATCTTCTTTTTCTACCTTAGTTTAAAAACAAAACAAAACAAAAAACAAACCAAAACCCAAACCAAAACAAACAGCAAAACAGAAACATGCAGAAGAGCCTGTGGAGGCTGCGACACACAGGTGTGGATTCTCAGCTGTCTAACAATATCATGGCATTCAGGTGAAGCATTTTGCTCAGTGAGGAAAAGTAGTTTGGGTCTCTCTTCCCTACCTTATTTTCACAAACCTTGTCAGCATGTAATGTCTTAGAGCCCCTTTTCGATCTGACAGATTTGTTTCATCCTAGCAGCTTAAAAATAATATTGCAGGAGGGCAGCAGGGCGAAGGAGGAAAATGTAATGCAATTTAACAAGAGCAAGTGTAGAGTCTTGCATCTGGGCAAGAACAACACCAGGTTCCAGTATAAGTTGGGTACTGACCCGTTGGAGAGTAGTGTAGGGGAGAGGGACCTGGGGGTCCTGGTGGACAGCAGGATGACCATGAGCCAGCACTGTGCCCTCGTGGCCAAGAAGGCCAATGGCATCCTGGGGTGTATCAGAAGGGGGGTGGTCAGTAGGTCAAGAGAGGTTCTCCCCCCCCTCTACTCTGCCCTGGTGAGACCTCATCTGG
Organism: Pterocles orientalis; assembly: GCA_011057875.1. NCBI lineage: Eukaryota > Metazoa > Chordata > Aves > Pterocliformes > Pteroclidae > Pterocles > Pterocles orientalis. The sequence goes on along the minus strand of WKFP01015537.1, from coordinate 463,766 downwards.
AATATTGTGTCCAGTTCTGGGCCCCCCAGTTCAAGAAGGACAGGGAACTGCTGGAAAGAGTCCAGCGCAGAGCCACGAAGATGATTAAGGGAATGGAGCATCTCCCTTACGAGGAAAGGCTGAGGGAGCCGGGTCTCTTTAGCTTGGAAAAGAGGAGACTGAGGGGTGATCTTATTAACGTTTATAAATATGTGAAGGGTGAGTGTCAGGAGGATGGAGCCAGGCTCTTCTCTGTGACATCCAGTGATAGGACAAGGGGCAATGGGTTCAAGCTGGAACACAGGAGGTTCCACTTGAATATGAGAAAAAACTTCTTTACAGTGAGGGTGACAGAGCCCTGGAACAGGCTGCCCAGAGAGGTTGTGGAGTCTCCTTCTCTAGAGACATTCAAAGCCCACCTGGATGTGTTCCTGTGTGATCTGATCTAGGTGTTCCTGCTCCAGCAGGGGGATTGGACTAGATGATCTTTCGAGGTCCCTTCCAATCCCTAACATTCTGTGATTCTGTGATTCTGTGAGGAGCTAACAGCCAGTACTGTTGCCCAAGCTTGTTGCCTGTAGGAAACCTGAGCAAAATGCACACACAACTTATTCCTGCCCCACACTTCTTGGTCTTAGCTGTGCACAGTGCTCAGTTATCCTAAGACGTGCTCGGCGCTCTCCCGCACTGCTCTCCTGAGGACCTCGATGGGGTGCGCAGTTCAGATAGGCAATTCAGAGGACAGGAGGGCACAAATGATGCTTACTCCTCTCCTAGGCCCACAGCGACAGCCACTTTGGAAGGGGAGCACTCCAAGATAGACCTCCACCCCTTTGCACCCCAAAACATCAGCCACAGCTCCTTAGGGGCAAGCTGATGAGAGGCAGAAATCAGAGCATCTCTTTACTGTTGGCCACTTCTCAGGCTGCATCCATACTGTCCTGTCCCTGGAGGTGTGGATGCCCCATCCCTGAAGGGGTTCAAGGCCAGGCTGATGAGGCTTTGAGCAGCCTGGGCTAGTGGGAGGTGTCCCTGCTCATGACAGGGGGGTGGCACTCGATGATCTTTAAGGTCCTTTCCAACCCAAACCGTTCTGTGATTCTATATCCTCACTGCTGGACCCCGTTGCTGACGCCTGGGTGCTGGGGTCTGGTGCCTGATGCCTTTAAGCTTCTCTGGAAAGTTTTCATCCCATCGCCCTGTCATGCTGCTTCACTGAAATGTCTGGTCTTGAGCCTCTTTGCACTTGCTCTGCCCAGGGCTGGATAAGAACTACGCTGAGCTGGAGACAGCACCTGCAGGAGCACGTGTGTGCATGGAGGTGTATCACCTTACACGTCTGCGGGAGCATTGGGATACGTACGCACACACTCAAGTCTGGAGCCAGACCTCTCCCCCCTAAACTCCTGCTGCACACTTGGGCTAAATCTCCCGCTTTTTTTCCCCGACACAGAGGTGCGTTATTAGATCTGTGGGGATCAGGTAGTCTACAGTCATTTCAAGCTGTAAACTCAACATCAGGGTTTCTTTTAATCCCAAACATCTTGATATCATCTGGAAATGCCATGAGCGGTTTATAATTAGGGTTTAGCATACCGATTAATACCAGCAGCTCCAGGGTGAACAGACCATCAGAGTCTAATCAAAGCTTAAGTAGAGCAGCAATTTAAAACTGAGATTTATTATTCCTCTGCATAATATTTTGAACCAGGGGCTGAGTTCACATCACACACAATCATTCCTGGAAGTGCTATCACATCTCCAGTCAGAGCGAGGTGGCTTGTTACTGGTTCATGGGGGTGATAAATACTAGGCTTTGGGAACTTACTTAGGAAAATCGCAACATTGACACTGTAAAAGATTTAGAACCTGAAGCAGGAGAGCACTTGCACACATGCACAATGAACGCATGGCACTCCAGCCCCGCGTGGATGGTGGGGTAAGACCATGCACTTACACTTGTTTTGCTGGGTACCAGTTGTTATAAGGGAGGCGGCTCCAGGACACCAGGTGAGGGATTCTCTGTTTGCCATCTCCTCTGGCCACGTGTGGGTTGGCATGAAGGTATGTGTTACTCATGGGAGGGATAAAGCCATCCCACAGCAACAGAACCATCATGGCAACTGGTACCATGTGGTATGCTCAGCTAAGGGTTGGGGAGGGAGTCCTGGGCCAAATGCAGCTGGGGAAATCTCCTTCTGTATGGCATTTCTGCCAAGTCCCATCTGGATGGCCCCTGGGAGTACCTCCAAGTCTCAGAGGTTTGATTTTCAGGTTAGGGGCAGTTGGACTGTCTGTGCAGCACCTGGGTTGGCTTTTTCCCTTGCAGGGATCCTACCTTCTTAAATCTGCCTTGCCCAAACCTCCCCCCACCCAGTCAGGACGGGAGCCCTTCCCTTGCCTTGTCATTTGTAAAACACAAGTGGAGGAGTGGGCTGGGAGAGGGGAAATTTGTTCATCAAGTTTGTCTGTACAAGTCCCAGTTTTTAGATTTCAAGACAGAGTTTCAGCAGTTGCCACCTAACTTTCAACAGAGATGACAAGCATGTTCGCCAGCTGGCAATGGCAAGAACTAGTTTCCTATTTTCTTTTTCTATGAGCTTTCCACCAAGTGAAAGAGGGGCTATGAGGAAGGGAATGTCCTCATCTCTAGCCTGGATGGTCTGTAGATCTGAACTAGAGTGCAGCTCTTGACTTCCCTCGCTGGGCTCTTGCTAGAGGTGCCCATGTGTGTCCCAGCTCTGCCTCTGCGGGAGGTGTGTGTCCGCAGGTGACATGGTCCCAAGGATCAGCACCGTGTCTGAGGTGGAAGGAGCTGACGACTCCCATCACAGCCTCTCAAGACAACATAAGACAGGGGTTCATGGGTTCCACCTCCTCCATCCCCGTCAAAGATTTCAGTGGGATTACCTGCCTCAGGAGCCAGGACTCTGCCTAAGTAAGAAACCAGTCTGTGGCTCTTTCAAGTTGTCTACTGACCTACCGTAGCTACCTGGGGGCACCAAGATGGCCACCAGGAACCCCCCTTGGGCCAGCTAAACAGAGCCAGCCAAGCTAAATTAGGGCTAAGCCGCGTGTTCCCAAGGGCTCAGACTTGAGCTGGCTCCAGAGCTGGCTGTGTAAGGAGCCGTGGGTTTGGATAAGCCAGCCGTTTAACCAGGGTTTTATTACCAGGCAGGGTAACAAAAGCACTCAGAGGTCACTCGGGAACTTTAATCAGCACCGAGGGTCACTGGATAGCAGGCTGGGTGGGAGGAGGGCAGCGCCCAGGGCACGCAAATAAATAAATAGAAGTATTGAAACCACTGCCGTTCCTCCAAGTCATCCCCTCTCTCTCTCTCTCCCCTTCTCCTCTCTTTACAATCAGATGTTCAAATGACCCTAATTTCCCCAGCAGAAACTCCAAGATCTCCTGCAAATTTAGCTGAGAATATTATCCACGAGGTTTAGTTGGTTTGGTTGTCGGGGGTTTTTTTGGGGGGTTGTTTTTTTTTTTTTTTTAAATCCCTCACCTCTGGAGATGAAAGTTCAGTCTGCTGGACTGCTCTTGGGCTGGGTATCAGATATCCTTAACCCCAGAGAGAGAAAGCGTCCCACCAGCTTCTCTCCCTTGCAGGAAAGAAAGAAAAAAAAAACAACCCTTCCATAATCAGAGTCTGGGCAGACAAATTGGCACCACTGTTTTCGTCTTTTCTTCCTCCACCCCCCTTTCTGGAAGAGGACTAACCCTTCAGAGCACAGTCACAACTCACAAATATTTGTGGGTATTATATTGCATGAGGGAAAAAAAATCCAAAGGAAGGTAACTGTTAAAAGCTTAGTCCCTCTCCCATGGAAAGCAGCTTTATGCATGTCCATAAATCTCTTTTGTAAGTGGTCATTAAAATTGCGTCTTGTTTAATTTTTTTTTTAATCTCTTTTAAACGCTTTTTCTCATCTTGCAAACGAATGATGTCACTGGCAAGCCCAGTAATGAACTGAAAAAAAAAAAAATCAACTTTCTAATGTTTTGGGGGCTCTCTCCAAAAGCAAGCATTTCAATACCAGTCTGGTAACCCAGACAAATACTTAAGCATGTGCTTAACAACCAGCTTGTATTTAAGTGCCTTGCTCCCATGGGGACATCTGTCCACACTCATCTTCGTGCACAAAGGATGTGCTTAAAGTGAGGAGCATGTTTAAACGGTTGCAGGAGGAGAGTCCCGTGGCCCAGCTGCTGAGCTGCTCATTGCACGGACAAAACGACGTGACGGAGACCCCGTGGCTGTTGCACATGGTGCCCCGACCTGCTCGCTGCTGGTCACCACTTGTCCCTCTCCTTCTGCAATCCTGAGACTGATGTCCTCAGGGTTTCCTGCACTGCTGCTTCTTTCTTTCAAAGAGTCAAGCCCACCTTTTTGCCACAAGGCTTTCTGCAGATGTCACAAAGCATGGGCATTGCTAACCTACCTGGCCCTTTGCTTCACAGATATGCCCTTGACACCCAAAATGACGTTTAGTTGGAAGGCTCCGTGCCTGCTAGTTGTGTTGTTTGGTTTGGGTATGTGGCTGGGGTTTTTAGGCTGTTTTTTTGGTTTGTGCTTTGGTTTGGTTTTTTTTTTTTGGAAGCTGTTTTAATGAAGTGGAAGCAAAACCAAATAGTAGGCTGCGCAAATGGGGAAAAAATAAATGCAAAACTTGAAAATGAATAATTGGTGTGGTTTTAATTAAAAAGTGGTTAACTGTTTCAGGGTGAAGAGCATGGGTTTGGGTTGACATCGTCTGAACTCTGGAAAGAGCACGTTAAGCTGTTCACCATGCTGCGGGTTAAGAAAATGGGAAATAAATACATCCCAGCCACTTGGAAAACTAAACCATCTTTAGGGCTCAGCTGTAAACTTTCTTCAGCAATTTATTAGAGTTCCAGAAAACACTTGTTGAGTAGCCTTGGCCTGTAATAAATATCAGTCCTTGTTTGTTTGTTTTTGTAATGGGAACAAAACCACATCTTTTTCTTTCTAAAGTGGATAATTTAATTACATGGCAAGAAACACATTCATTGTCCAGAATACCCGGAGAAGATTGCCATGAAACTTGCAGTTCAGCAGAGACAGGAGTGGAGCAGAGCCAGCTGATACCCAGAATCATTTTCATGGAAGATTTTCTTGTCGGGACGTCCACTTCCTCTGGAGATGACAGTAGCACTGGGATTGTCTTTGCAAACAGGAGGTGGAGATGGGCCCCTCTGTGTAAGGCAGTTCTTATCCCAAAGGATGAGGAGCGTTGGAGAGCCAAGGTAGACGTGAATGAAAGGGAACGAAGGACAGTGAAGGGAAGGGACTTGTCCAGGCCCTGGGTCCAGGGTCTGAGGTGGCAGGGGGAGTTGAGCTCCAGCCCTCTATTCTCAGCCTGACATGTGTGCTCACAGATTTGTCATGATTTCCTCCAGAAAACGCAAACCCCAGGTTTCTGCCTCTGCTGCCAGCAAGGAGTCTGTCGTGTCCTTGTGTCAGCCCCGCTCGGCTGCTTGCCGACACGTTCTGCGTGCCTGCGTGCTGTTTGAAGGCAGAAAATCACCTCTGTCCCGCGTTTCACATCCCATGCTTTCTCTCAAACCTAGCTCCAGTCTGAAAATATCAATATTTTCTTCTAGAAGCTAAAATGCTTCAGCATTTCTCGCTCTGCAGGCTGTCAGCCCTTTTGTGGGGACTCTATGGCAGGAGACAAGTAGTGGTGAGGATCACCAGTACATCTGGAGGTGATCCCCTATGAGAACACGGAGTGCTCGTGAGCATCTGTCCCCATTTTTTGGCAGCCTGCCTTGCAGAAAAGAGAAACGAGTCGATCCTTTAAAATCAGCTTTTGGTGGGTTTGGTTTGTCCACCCTCTGCAGGCAGCCAGGCTCTGGCTTTAATGCTGGAAAAGTCTCCAAACTGCAATAGCTGAAGGGGGGTACTATCCAGATAAGCAATTACCCAGCACGCTTTCCCAGGGACAGCCCAGCAATTATGTTCAGCAATAAAGAAATCTGACGGTTGTCAAAACACAGACCCTCATTCCTCCAAGCTCTTCTTGAGGGGCACAATTAGCGTGCTGATGTGATTAAAGCCACGTTCGGCTCTGCGATAGGAGAGCCAGATGCACCCAGATAACTCCTCCGAAGCCAGCCGCTCGAAACCGAAGGCGTTGGTTACCTGATTTGTAGCCAATCAAGTAGAAATCAACCATTCCTGTCCACATAGCTACATCATGCCGTTAAACAGCCAAACCCTCTTCTCTTACATGTCTTTGAGGGAGATGAAATCCATATGGCCCAGAGAGTAAGCACAGGCTAGGGATGGAAGGAAGGACAGAAACAGCATTTCTCCAGGACAGAAGACAATGGAAACATTTCCACTGATTCCAATAGGTTCTGAATCAGCGGCTGCAACCAATTTTCCTCCTAAATGGACTTCCATATGTCTAAAAAAGTCTTGCAAGTGCTGGAATTTGTTACAGAACAAACCTGTACTTTATTACTCTGCTCCCCGACTCCGAGCGTTTCTCCCTTTAAATTCCTTGGTCAGCCGTTTCTGGGCTTCGGGGTTTGCTTTCGAGAAACACGTTCACTTCTAAAGCAAACATTTTCCATGAAATGAGAAAATTCTCCCCTCTCTGTCCCCAGACTTCACTTCACTTTGCTGGGAACTTGTGTCTTTAACTTAATCAGAAAAATAAGTGGCTCTATGTGCAGAGGAAAGTGCAGGGAGGAAATCAAGTTCACCAGCCCTGAAACCCTCTCTACTTTACAAATAGCCTCCGCAATGGAGATATTTGGGCAAATTTTTCAATTTTCCACTTCTCTAAGAATAGATTTTATTTTGCCCTCTTGGTGATGGACATCTTTAAACTAAAGATTTTTCTATTTCCTTCTTTCATTAAATCCCAACAAAAATTGGCACAAGTGAACTTGTTCATTTTCACCAAAAAAACATTTTGTAAGGAAAGAGAGTCAGTTTCCTGCCCATGATATCCGTGCCATGTACTACATTTAAAGGGATTTAGAAACCTATGTACCATTTTCAATAGCGGTTTAGACACTACAAGGGACATTTGTATGACCAGCAATATCTATATTCCAGGACTATCAGTAAAGGTTAAGCAGTTAAATACCTTTTATCTTATCCTGAGGTGTCAGTGAAAGCCAGGCTTTCTACAATGTCTTGAAAATATGGCTTAGGTTTGATTAAGGTCCTAAAACCTAATAGAATTTTTAGAACGGACTCCTATACTGAAACGGCCACAAACATTATAGTTTTCAAATTCATCTATCTGAGCAAAAATATTTTCTATTTCTCTGCAAGAATGAAAACACAGGAAGAAAGTTTCAAAGCAACTCCCTCAAGGAAGATCCCCAAGGCCCCATTTAATTCCCAATTTTAAGAAGTTTCTAAGCTCCCAGAAATTTTTTTAGTTGATGTTAACTTTAGTTTAAGGGTGTTGTTTAAAAATGAAATCTCAAAATGTTTCATTAGAAAACAAAGCCAAAACGCTTGGATTTCTTTTTCTTCTTTTGCCAGAACAGTTTGTCAAGCTGATGCAAATTCACAAACATTTTCAGCCAACCTAAAGCACAATCTTTGACAAATAAATAACTTGCCTAAAAAAAGAAGTAATTGTCCCGTTCTAAGAATAAGGATAAAATCCATCCGTGATTTTAAGTGCTCAGACTGAACAATGATGGAGTATTTGCCCTGACGATAGAAAAAGAGAAATAAATTTTGCTTATTACTTTACATATATATTTATACATATCTGAAATTTATACACACGCACATACGCACACAGCTCTTTCCGTCTAACATGAATGTTTTCAACACAGAAAAAGTAAAGAGAAGAGATTTAGTGCTGATTAGAACAAAAGTCGCACTGTACCTTACAGATTTCAGCATGTCTCATTAAAACTGGGCTTGAAATATACATATCCTTTAATAAATAAAGCTTAAGGTACATAAACACTGCAGCGGATATAAATTATTTTAACCAAAGTATGTAGGGAAAAAAAAATTACTGGAACACCATGATCCAGGCCATTTTACAGTAAATTGGACTTCATCAGCGGTTTTGCATTTTTATTTGATTTTGGAGTTCCTCCACTAAAGCTGTAAGTTTTGTAGAGTTTATTTCACACCTTGTAATTTAAAACGTTACACTCCATCGAAATTCCTCTCAAAAAAAGGACCCGAGTAATTAATGTCTTTGGGCTCAACGTTCATTATATCCCACTAGTGTGAAAATTCATAAAAATAAGACATGGGATTAGGAGCTTAACAGCCTGACACATTTGCAGAGCTGCTGCATTGGCAAATATTTCTCTGCCCTTTCGGAACAGAGTGCTCTCCTGGCTGCTCTCATTTGTTTCGTTGGACCATCCGAAGTCATTAGAAATTGCCTGAAAAGAAACCTCATGTCTCATGCTGATATTTTTTCTTGGAAGCAGATAAATAAAAGGGATTTGGGACATTTCTTCCCATGCTCTTCTATTTTCTTCGTTTGGTGGCAGGATGTGCTTTAACTCCTCATGGAGACAATGGGAATTTTGGCCATTTACAGCAAGGGGACTCCAGATGCCCTTGGAAAGGAAGCAGGACCTGGGTTTTGATTACCGAGAGTTGAATCGCTTCCTTCATGAAAACACCCTGGGTTCTCCTCCCTGGTTCCAAGGAGGTGGAACAGCTCTGGGCTGAATCACAGACTCCATTTTGCCCGCGGCAGATTCATAGATACAGCGGGTGAATTTGTTCAGTGAACAGTAACTTTGACCAAAGTTTAATTTTGGAGGGATATAAACCATTCACAAAGTTGGGCTGAATTCGACAAGCACCTTTTGCCAAAAAAACAAACAAAACCAACAAGCCTAATACAGGAGGCTCTTTTTTAAACTTCAAAACATTTCATTCCAAACTGTTTTCAAAGCAAAGAGGTTGACTTCATGTAGGTGTTTCTGAAATGAGCCTTTTGGAGGTTTTATTGAAAAACCTGACTTTAGAAAAAAAATGAAATTAAACTGTAAAATGGAACATTGTGTTTCAGATCAAACACCATGTCCTAGGTTGACTCAAAATTTCTTGTTTATTTTATCTTCCCCCCCCCCCCCTTAAAAGACTGTCTTGGTTCAAAACAAACAGAATTGCTTCATTTCTTGGTTCCCTCCCCCAGGTATCTGAATTTGACCACAGCACAAAGCATCCTTTATGAACTCATGTCGCAATCCTTCACCCCAGGACATGGCTGGCCAGAATCCCTAAGGAGTAGATCAGCACAGCTCTCCCTGCAGCTCTGGCTACTCAATTTCCTTCTAAACCACACAATTCCTATTGTGCCGAAGTCTCTTCCAGATCCCAGTTACTCATCAAGGCTCCTTCTATAGCTGATGGTGAGAAATTCCAGTCCCAGATCCTTAGGACAATCCATACTCTTGAACATCCTGACTGATACTAGAGGGAACCAAGCTGTCCAGTTTGCACTCGGAGATGCCTTCAGTGAGGGGATGTGAAGTCCACAACAGACCTGCTCTTGGGCAGAAAGTATCACTGCAAATTGCTGTTTTCATTACTGCACATGGCTGTGGAAAGGAAAACCATTGTCCAAGAGAGATCGGCTATTGCATCTGCCCTGGAAATTAATTTGTCAGCAGCAGCTGGGAAAAGTGTGTTGGCATTCAAGTACCTTGCTGCCTTCTGACGTTTAAGGTCACATTCATGTTACCTTTCTGCCAAGTGGTTTTTGGCTGTAAGAAGGTGCAAGATGACTGATCCAAGGAAGGGCTTTTCAGGAAGTTCTCCAAAGAAGAACAAGACAGAAAAAAGGTCCATTTTATTTTACTCTTCACATTTTAAAGCAATACAATTAATGTAACTATTTTAGCATCCTAAATGAGGTTTACACATTTTAGCTCATGAACAGTGCTTCTAACTGAATGCAGTTAGCACACTCATTAAAAAAAATAATTACACATCTTCTTCTGAGCATAATGAAAGAAGCTCCTACCTCCAAGCTTGATCTGGAGGCTGTGCTGCAGCCCCTCTTTGCTCTCCTGCCCTTGAGAGCTGTTCTGTGCTCAGAGCAAGCCACCTTTGCAGCAAAAGGGCGAGTGGATTCGAAAGAAACATCAGGGCTTCTCAGATGGGTGAAAACTGGGAGATCTCTCAGCAAAGTTATTCTCTAATTTGATCAAAAAATCTGTCATCACATACTCTGGCTGGTGAAGAGGTGATAAAATCATTCAGCTTTGGGACACGGAGCGGCTCTCTCAAATTTAAATCAGATGGAAAGAGAGACAACTTGTTTTCAAAAGTAGTTAGGCTCTCAGCAAGGATTATCACCCCTATAATTTTCTTCTAGTTGTAAATTGAGTGTTTTCAAGAGTTTGAATGGAGCAGTAAACAACCACCATACTTTTCTTATGAACTTGTCTTGCATTATAGCTCTGTCTCCTCATCAGGACAACAATCACGAAACCTGGTGTTGTTGTCCATGCAAGCAAGTCGTGATCCAGTGCTTTGCTTGCTCTGAGGATATCTACATGACTTGACGCATAAGCAGGAAGATGAGTCACAGATGGCTCTATCAGTGTTGGAAACTCAATGCGGATCTGAGCAAGTTTTGGATGCTTCCCACCACGCATACTTCACTGCCTGTCTCACTGCAGAGCCTGCTGTGCAAATGCTATAAAGGGTAACAGAGAAAAAGGGCTGTGCCTTGGGAAGAGGAAGAACCATTCTCTTCAAACACAGCTAACAGGGCAAACCCAGGTTTAAACTGCAGCAGTGGAGTTTCCAGTTAGATCTTAGGGTAAACTTAGGGTTAACAGATTCTCCATCACTGCAAGGTGCAGAAACTCTCAGCCAACTATCTGTCAGGACAGATAGACTGGGTTTGGTTGAGGCTTTGAGTTAGAGGACATCTTGAGACCCTTTCCAGTTCTGTCATTCCAGAACAGGATGTCACCCTACCCGCACTTTAACCTTGCTTGGAAGGTGTACCTTGAAAAGATACAGTCAAGTGCACACACAGCAGCTACTGAAGTAGGAATCTAAGAAATAAAGCCAATGTAACCTTTCAGCAGGAGCAGAACTCACATTTCTTCAGGGAAACATCCCCTAGAGCATCACACATACCTGCACAGTTAAGCAGCACTGAGACAGAAAGTTTTGGTTGAAGGTACCAGGACTAGATTAAAACTGCTGTGACCCCACACAGCCAAACACTGATGCAGTGTATACCACTCTGCCTAGTCAAATTTATCCTCTGAATTGTTACAGGGTAACTTCAGTCCAACAGAATTCATGCCAGATGGGGTATCATATGTCTTCCTGCAGCCAATGTAAAACATGAAGCCAATATAAACACTATATAGCATGTTCTAGCTAATTCAACACAAAGCAACACTGTGCACACACCTGATCTGGATCATATTTGTCCTGCCAGGTGATTTTGAAATACACAGAGTGTTAATGATGTGGAATCCTAGCCCCACCTATCGCCCCTTCTGACGCTTGGCTGACAAGCCCTCATCTAGTGTTTCCCGCTTAAAAAACTCTTCACGTCAGTTCAAGCTCACGTGCAGCATTCAGAGATACTAACACCAACCTGACAAGTTATTCATGATGAGTTTTCCCACTCTCAAGCAATCAGGCCTACAAATGGAGCCTGTAGGGAAAAGGACTGATACCTCTCGGTAGGGATGCAAGAAAGAACATTGATGTTCAGCACCCGTTACAGAAAACCACCCAGCAGAGGAGTCCAGCCATCAGCTCTGAGCAGTGTATGAGACAAGCAGCCCTTGATGTGCTCTTGGCAACACAGCCCACTCACCGCCAACTGTCGGGGCTAGTGAAGCTATACTTTGAGGCAGCTAACTAACCCAAGGCTCTACATCATGTAGCATGCAAATCCAACACATCCTCTGTGCCCAAGGTAAGGTATTCTCCTCTCTCCAGCTATAGCCATCACACATGCCCTCCATGTCCCATCAGCTCCACACAGCACCTTGCAGGGACCTTCCTCAGCTAGGGCTCAACAACATGCAGGATGTACCAACGCACACTTGTCCTCCAAATACATGCTTTTGTGTCCTCTGAGAGTACCCTCCCCTTCAACTGGGGTGAGGGCCAGCTCCTGGCACCCCTGTTGCCACAGGAAAACTCGCTGCTGGCTTCTAACCCAGACACGACAGCAATGTTGGGTTCACCTCCACTTCAGAATGGATGCCACAGCTTGCCTGAAATTCCCCAGTGCCCCAATTTCCCTCCCTCTCCAACCCGTGTCTCCAATCCTACAGGACATTTGTCCCTGGCCTTCACACACCTCTATGCTGTGTCCGGATTCAGAGCCCAAAGTTTGGGCTTTACACTAGAGCTTGTCGTCACCCCTCTTGGCCTTGAGATCTAGAGACGCCACAGTCCCATCTCCTGAAGGCAGGGCAACTATCAGGTGAGGACTTGACAAAGCTTATACAGCAGGAAAGTGACAGCGGCATGCTAATGTCACCTTACACACTAACACATCCCAAATGCACAGTTGCAGATGCCTAGGGCTTGCACAAAAAACGAGCTGCCTCTCATTTCAGGGTTAGCCGGTCATTTCTCCCGCAGAAACTCCTGTGTCAGCACCTGCAAGTATTTAAAATTCTCAAGGCTTCTTGTATTTGTTGTATCTGCCTTCTGTTTTTTTGAGCCTTGATGTTAGATACGTGCCAGGTTTTCAAGCTTTTCTCCACAAGGATGAGGCCACCAGGTGACCCAGAGTGTGGACAGCCAGCCAAAACCCAGTGGAGATCGGATGGGAGCACATAGGGTGTGGGGAGAAAGCCCTAGAGTGAAGACCTGGGTGCGAGAGGTTTAAAATGACTCTGAAAATCTCTAAATTGAGAGTTTTGTAACACTGAAGGGGTAGAGAGGAAGGAAAACTTTAGAGAAGAGGTGGGGAACTTCCCAGCCTTACTTTATGTTGCTGATAGCAAGGCTGTGCCTGAACAGACCACCTACCTCCTCTGAGCATGGTGTGAGCACAGAGGTGATACCCGAGCAGACGTGCTGGAGGATTGTGCAGCAGGTTTCCCTCTGGGCTTTGCCAATGCCTGTCTTGGCACTGATTGTAAGAAGCAACTCCAATATCCAGAAAACAAGGAGGCACAAATGTAGTAGAGGAACCTGGGGAGGTATTGTCAGTGCATCTCTTCTAAGGACATAGCCCTGAGAGGAAGTTTAGCATCTTTTCTTTCTGATAACTATGCTAGCTGGGAAAAGCAAATAGAAAAAACCCAGAAAAACGTCATCTGTTCTTCAGGTCCAAAGCAGAAGCAGGAATCTTCCAGGCCAAGCAGGACTGGGAAACAAAAGCTCTGAGTTGAATTAGTTGTGTACCAGTTGATCCTGGAAGAGAAGCCAAGTCTCTACCTTGCACGGATTCCCCGGGCTCTGGTGTGCAGCTGAGCCCCTGCCGTTTGCCGGGTGGATGTTTTAGTGCCTGGCTCTTTTTAACTGGCACATGTTAAGAGCTTTGAATTAACAGGTGCATAAAAACTGTCAAAAAACACTTAGCTCTCAAGACAGTCTGTCGGTTGTATTAAAAATATGGTTTTATGTAACCACATTCTCTCAACACTTGCTGGGTATTACGGCATGGGAAAGTCACTCGCCCTTTCCAAATGAAAGCAGTGATGTTTAAACTCTCCTGCTGAAAAAAGAAAAAAGAAAGAAAATGAGAAAGGCTTCAGTTCCTCTGATCTTGCCAGGGAATTGCTCCTGTTTTCCACACTAAAGGTAGATTTCTTCCAGCAAAATAGAGCTGGCCTAAAGCTCCAGACTAGAGGCAAGCACCACAGCAGATCAACAGGACAGTGTCTTGCAGTCTTACTGAGCTGGAAATGAGGGAAAACTGAATGGGAAGATGGCTCACTTTCTGACTGAGGTGGTATTTGCTGTGAGCATGGTCTGTGATCGAAAAAAACCCAAGAGCTTAACATAGGTTTAGAGCTAGAAAAAAAAAGCTATTTGTGCCCCTGTTTCAGAAGAGGTTTAGAAATGGGTTTAGATCTCATTCTCCCCTCAGTCGTGAGTCCAGAACATCTGGGATCTCAGAAACAAAAGCATCAGGTTTCCAGAGTGGAGATTTGTAAGACACAGGTTCAGGAGAACTTTTAAAACTCTCAAAAGCATTTCTGAAATCAGTTCCCTTTTAAATATGTGGCAAATACATTAAAGTGGGCTTTGGATTAAAGTTTTACTGCCGCTTGATAAAAGCCATTCACACCTTTGATGTGTTTGTGGATGGCAGCCATCCCAAATGCCTTCCCTCAGCCTCGCCCGTCAGGAAGTCTCCCTCTAGCTCTCTCCAGGAATGCCCAGATGGGTTATAATCTGCCACCTCTCCAGAGGTGACCAGCTCCAAACAGCCACCTCTGGGGCCACAGACATGGTCAGTGAAAGCAAAGATTTCTGAGTGCAAGCACTTAGGGTGTAACGGTGAACACGGACAACCCCAAAGCTTGTGAGAAGTGGGAAGAACAGCAGGGACCTGGGCTTCTGAAACTGGCTGTGAGTTTTATCCTGCCGAGTTCTAATTATCATAGAATCATAGAATCATAGAATGATTAGGGTTGGAAGGGACCTTAAAGATCATCAAGTTCCAACCCCCCTGCCATTGGCAGGGACACCCTCAACTAGACCAGCTTGCCCAAAGCCTCATCCAGCCTGGCCTTGAACACCTCCCGGGATGGGGCATCCACACCTTCCCT
>WKFP01015537.1:396084-447494 GCA_011057875.1 Pterocles orientalis | reverse complement strand
GCTCTCTCCAGGAATGCCCAGATGGGTTATAATCTGCCACCTCTCCAGAGGTGACCAGCTCCAAACAGCCACCTCTGGGGCCACAGACATGGTCAGTGAAAGCAAAGATTTCTGAGTGCAAGCACTTAGGGTGTAACGGTGAACACGGACAACCCCAAAGCTTGTGAGAAGTGGGAAGAACAGCAGGGACCTGGGCTTCTGAAACTGGCTGTGAGTTTTATCCTGCCGAGTTCTAATTCTATGAATTGAAGCACTTACAGTACCACCCCATGCTCACCCACCTTCCGCTCTGCCTGACGGCTCTGAGAAGCCCTAGTTGTTTGCAAATGGGTCCAGGAAGTTTTTCAGCAGCTGCTGCAAGGATGAAGGAAAACTGATTGAAGGACAGAAGGAGAAAACGTATTGGTGGTTTGGGAGGGTTTGAGTAATTAAAGACTCCAGTGTTGCGGGCTGCTGGGACAGAGAAGATGAAAGCAAATTGTGATTCCTCCCCACGAAACGCAGATTTAGCTTCAAGGCCAGAAGTGAGCATCACGAGTGTCTAAGTAACTTCTCAGGTTCTGCCAGTGAGGGCATTGGAGGGACTGTCACCGACAATACCACATCTGCTGAGCAAGTCCAGGAGCGGGAGCCTGCCTGCCTGCTTGGCAGTGCTGGTTTCCTGCAGAACTGGTTAATGTCAATGAAACCGATGAACACTCTACAGTAGTTAGGGGATGCAGTGGGATGTCATGGAGAAAAGTCCATCCCTAAATATTTTGATTCAAGGAACACAGAAAAGAAAACAACTGGTATTTTAGCAGACAGTGAAAAAAAATAATCTGTAAACAAGAAGACAATCCTGCAGAGAACCAGGCATGACTTTTTAAAACAGTTGCAAAATGTTCTTCTTGGAGGATCAGAGAAGCATGCTAGAAAGATTCTGGAATGGACCTGGTTCTTTATGAGCACATCCTCATGCCAGACAGAATCATCTTCTCTGCCATGAAGCTAACCTCCAAAACATGGGACCAACTGCAGCTCACATGATAGCGAAGCCAGAGGCACAACCTCTAGGACATCACCAGCGCTACAGACAATGAAATACACACCATCAGCAACAAGAGTAATCACCTAAACAGCTACAGAACTACTCAAAACACGACACAGGGTTTTGGGTAATATTCAGAAACCTAATCCAGATCTAAAGTGGGAAACTTTGAAGATGATGATCTCTAAATTGGATTATCCCTTCCTTGGGACAGAGGATCTGTCTACACTGGAATAGGAAACGTGACTCAAGCCTGCAAAGACACAGATGTTTCACTCTACCTAGCTCGTGCTGCACAGACAGTGAGTATACTCAGCACAGAGCTCAGCACATGCTCACAGAATGGGTCTCCAGTGAGTTTATAGAGCTTATTGCCCAAATTAACAATCCGAGGGACAGCCCATTTGTGACTCTTCAGCCATACTATATGCAGCCAACAAACGCTTCTAGTGGGGTATCCTTGCTGGGCTGATGGCTTGTGACCTCCTAAGGCTGTGGTAGTGCAAAGTGTTACCCTTCTGCATCACGAAAGAAAGGAAGCAAGATAACATGTTTCGCTGAGACGGCAACTGCAGGATACCTAGCTCCATCCTCTGGTGAAGGCATCAAACCAACAGTGAGTTGCTGTTTGGCCCTGCATCATCAGGGAATGCCTGCAAACCAGAACAAAGACCCATCACTGCACACCGCAGAGAAAAGAAAACTCAGAGGGGCATCTGAAGGGTCAGATACAGCACCGATAACAGGAACATGAGAAGATCACACCCAATGATCGTACATTCAGATACATCACCAGCACTGCCAACTGCTTCAGAGAAAAGCAAGAAACCCTGCACGGGGAAAGTTAAAGACATCCGTCATTCTGGGATTTATTTATGACCCACATTTCACTTTTATTACCCACAGAGCAATCAAGGTTGATTTGGGCGTTTTTTGTCTTACTAAGTTCCAATCCTTGAAACCAGGCTCAGGGAGGGCCATGGCTTCAGCCAGCACATGGTCTGGGTGATCAGTGATTCTGTTCCTTCATTCACCCATCTTTCCACATCCTCCCCCATTCTTCAGAATGCAAGAGACTGAAGATGTGTCCCTAGGACTGCAGCTTTCACACTGGATGATTTATATCCACTCCAATGGGATCACAAGGTGCAAAATGGGTTATTCCAGCTCTTGGGGTTCTATTTTTTGCTGTGAGGAACCTCCAAGCTTTTCTCTTACTGCTTGCTCAAATAGATCCCAGCTCTCCACCAGAGGTCTGGGCTGAACTGGGCTTGCAGGGCAACCTGTCCCATCTCAGTTACCCAGCTGTCCAAAAAACAGCACAGCACTTAGATAGTGTAGCCCTGGAAAAGGGAGTCATGGGTTGGCTTTCCAGTCCCAGATATCCCATCAAACGGCATCCCCGCTGCCACTAGACTTTTGGCACTCATGGTACCACCCACCATTGCCTACTCAACAGGACACTGTCCCCATCCTCCAAAGGATGGTGTGGCACAGGGTGCTGGGACTGACAGATCTCTGCCATGCACGAGGGCTGCTTCTACTTATGACGTAAGAGCAATTTCTGCCAGTTCTCACCTCTTGCACACATGTACCAGGTGTGAAAACCAGTTCAGACATTAAAACCCACTGCTCAGCTCTAGCAACGTGGAAAAATAAAATCACTGGCTGATCAGCCAAACCAGCAGGTGGGAGTGGTATGGACAGAGGCAGGAGAGACAAGGTACTAAACCTGCCCAGTGCTCCCAAGCGCCTCATTATACTGATTTATGTTTAGTTAATTGAGAAAATGACTCTAACTACACAATCCAGGCCCTAATTCAGAAAGGCCCAAGCTTTTTAGTGTCTCTACCTGTGTCTTAAAAGGCATGATTTAAACCCTGTAACTAACAGGCTGCCACATGCAAGGATTTGAAGGATCTGATGTCCTATCATGCCGAGGGGGTGAGGCTTGGCTAACTTATCTCGTTACTTGGTCTTTCCCCACTGACATAGAGGTTTGCTGCTGGGACATAAATCAGGGGAAATGATGAAGGAAACCAGTCTCGTGCCCCATCAAAGGAACCAACACTCGCTTTAATAGGACCATGCAGACAAGCCTAAATAGGGCACTTAACAAGCATGTGGTTTCTATTATACCAGCCTGCATCCCTACACCCAGTTAGCATTGCCACTGGCAAAACCCTCTGTCCCTTGCACACCACACCTGCTTATATCCACAGAATTAGAAAAGAAACCATGACAGAATACCAAAGTGTTGAACATACCGTTTCTGCATTGAATCAGGTCTGCAGAAAAATTTTATCTAGCTCTCAGCAACTGCATGAATCATTATACACAGCTACAGCACGCACAAGAGCGGAGCATAGAGCCCCACAACACTATATCTACACAGAATCACACAAAAGTACCAGACTCAGTCCAGGACCAACAATTGCTCAAAGACCCCACATAACAGGCATCTGGTAAAGTACCAGGCCTCAGGCTGGGACAATTCATACCACAGGGGTTTTGATCCAAGTTTGAACCTTGAGAAAAGGGTCAACAGATCAATAGATCTTACTGTCCTAAGCAGAAGATGCAGAACGGAGTGAATCCCAGCGTGGGAGGTAATTCAATAGTGCTCTGCCCCTTTCTTTGGCTGCAGAACTTCCCCAGAATAGGGTAACTGTCCCACATGCAATCCTTTCTAGCATGTTCTTAATAAAGCCGTTCAGGAAACACAGTACCCCCAACCACTACGCCAGTCACTACTTATTTGTTTTTCCTCTTTGTGTTTACACGGGACACAGGCTGAGAGGGAAGACTCCACTCCACTCCAGAAGGTATTAGGAAGAGGAATGGCTGATGGAGAACTTGAGTCTCTCCCCAGAGAGCTACCCTAAACTGAATCCTCCTGAGAGCCCAACTTCAGCTGGCTGGATATACAACCAGATTGGGGATTGTCCAAGTGTTTTACACCATGCACTAGACATCCATGGGAACCCCAGGCTGAGCCATGACCATCTGTGCTCATTTAAACATTTCTTGACAGAGCAGAGAGTGTTAATCCCAACATCCTGACCAAACTGCAACACGGGCAATTATATTGTGCTTTGTAACTTGCTCACAGTGGTATACATCGGTGTTTTCCACTTCCTCCCATAACGGTAATGTGGTGGCCCAACACAGAAATGGCTACATTGCCACAGGAGAACACAAGTCCTCTGTGACGAGCCCTGCAGTGTTACTGTCAGATATCACACATTCCTCTATTTTCCCTGCTATGGGTGTTCAACCACAGCACGCTTCACATTCAGACTTCTACCTCTACCTGCAAGAGGCCTTCACTTAAAAATCTGCCCACCCAACCCACTCCTGAGTTATGCTGAACTTCTAGATTTCAATTTTTCTGAAGATACAACATGCTAGCTAAGTGGACAGTGCACCTGCCTTCAATGCACTCCGGTGACAGCAGAGCCAAACAGTATAAGATGATCAACTACAACAGAGGTAGAAATGGCTTTTGCTTGAAGAGTCTCAATTCCAACTGTTCTCCTTCCTTAAAGGAAAAACAAGGAAAAAAAAAACCAACCGTTTTGTTGCACCAAAATCATCTCCTGGCATTTCTGGCCAGCACACATGTTGTTACAATTATGACGGGACTGCTTGGCTCCGGCATAGGGGGAATGTTAAACCAGCACACTGGCACCCATCAAAACATTTGTGAACTTCCAAAGTGGAACTGACACTTTGGTAGTGGTTTATATCACACGTCAGAGAAAGGCTTCATAACTCAGATCAAACAATTTAACTCTTGAGCTCCCTGTCTAGAGAGAGTGACCAAATGCTCGGCTGCCTATTGTTATTTCACAGGGCTGTTTTCATGTGGCTTCCAGCCAGTTCACTTCATTTTGCAAGCTCAGAAGTTAAAGACAGATAGAGCTGGCCAGAACTTTGATGAGGGACTTGTAAGAGAACAGAAACTGCTGATTCTAACAACAGCACCTTCCTTGTCAGGCAGAAACAGCGCCAGCACTACCAGGATGGCACACAAGAATTTTTCAGCTTTTAAGAAATTTCATTGGATATAAACTTACTCCCTTCTAGGAAACTGATATTGTTAAGTAGTTGTCAAAAGGTCTTTAGACTTACAATTTTTTTGCCTTTGTTGATTTGAGGAGTTCAAACAGTAATCTTATCCAGAACAAGGTGCAATCAGTAGGGCTATTTTAACCCCATTTTTGCCTACTAGAGAACCACAAATTATGTGCAAAATGGTGTGCATGTGGTCCTGTTACAATTCAACTCTCCTGTCAGATGCTCTTCTGTATGTCCCCTGATGAGCTGAATACAATTGTAATGAGGAACAGACCTATCCACTACGACGGAGATTCTCTTGAGGAGCAACTGGGGACAGCTGCAGAGGATGGAAACAAGAATGGTACAACGAAATTATTATTGCACTTACTGGTATCCAGTTTTGAAAACCATAATCAGGTTGCTACAAGCTGTTCTGCAACTGCAGGCAGAGCAAAGAAAGTCAGTCACAATTTTCTCACAATGCAATAAAATCTTCCGCTCTTAGGCCACATCTTCCAGCAAAATAACAGGGAATGCAGTGTATCGGTAACAAGAGAGCAATGCTTCGTATGTATCTCAAATGTTACTTTGGTGCTTTCTAACTTCACTCAGCCCTAATTATGAGTGGCTTCTTTAGGAAACAGATTCATCCCTCTTTCTCCTGTGTATGGGAGGCACCAGTAAAGATTTTCCACTGCTGTCTTGGGCCACAGTTAGTTAAAGAGAGTTCTGCCAAGCTGTATCCTGACATGTCTTTGCTTCAAAAGTTTTTGTATTTTTGAACAGCCTTTTTCAAGGTTTTACTTTCACACAGCGGAAGGTTGCCAAAGGACATGTCTGATATTGTCATTTATCACCTCCTGTGGAAAAAGAGTCTTGGATACGTGTATTAGTATCACATATCACAACTGAAAGTAAACACACTGCATAGAAGATGCACTGATTTATTAATAGAATAAAAATGAAATGTAGTGACATGTTTTTCCACTATGAAAGCCATACAGATGATCAGTGTCCCATTTATATACTTGATGGCGTCATTCAGTAACTCAGTCATAAACTCTGAATGGAACGTTCAAGTCAGGTAGTACAGAAACCGTTTCCAGAATGAAAGCAGCCTTCCTCTGTTACAAAGTGGATAGCTGAGAACACTGTGCCCACAGTTTGCAGCTGCATCGGTCTATGGGACGTTTTCCTATATCCTCTATTTCAATTCCCAAGACTTTCTCCACCTGGAGAAAGCGTTTTAAAGCCTTTCCAGGGCAACAGAGCAAAACAGCTGAACTTCTTGTGGGGTACAAACCCACTCTTCAGGCAAGAAAATGCATTGAATATTACAAGAAAATGGGCTTACTTCCAATATACAGTGGGGATTATTCATTACAAGATCCCTGGCTAATTATCGGAACTTTGAGGCAACTACAGCAGAGAAAAATGTTTGCAATGGAACAACTTTAATTGTAACACAGTCTCTTTTGTGTGTTTCTACTTCTACATCATACATTCTCCAATGTCTTAAGGTGTAACACATAATTTTTGTTAAATCATAGCTGCTGTGATTTCACAGATAATGTTATCAATATATAGCTTTGTGTGATCTAGCATGATCTGAAAGAAATAGGCAAAGTGATAAATAGGAAATATTACAACTGACTTTATAATTTGCCTCAATATGAGAATTCCCTTTAAATCAGGTGCAGGAAAGAGCATCAGCTACAAAGACAATTAAAGTAAGCACTTGGGTTTCACAGGATTAAAGACCATTGAAAACTAATCCCTTATGGATACAAAGGAAGATCCTATCAGTGTTGTCAGGGGACAGAATATATTCAGAAGCAGAATAAGTTGTGATGTTTCCTCCTGTAGATACAGATCTCCTACACACTGCTTGGAACAGGTATCTGTCATATCAATATGCTGAAAGCCCTCGGAAAAACCCTACTGTTCACTTCCAAGTATCCTGTTTCAGGAAGGCACAAAGCCCCATGAAGAGCTGGGCATGAGAACATGAACTTAAACCAGAATGATGAAGACAGATGATGAACCCCAAATAAGAGTCTTGTGGAAAAAAAAGAGCCTCTAAGATTTGAAAACAATATTAAAGGAAATGAGAAATGAAGTGCACATTACTGGCACGGCAGAAACCCAGATATAACATACAGCCCACAAGCCCGCAGAGAGCATATCAACCACAACCGGCTGGTGTATGTGAATATAGTAGTCATGTATCAGAACAAGGTGGGGAGTTTCCTGGAGTCACTTTTACTGCTTGAGTTTGGCTGTCCATGCTGGAGAGGGATTTGGTCCCGGAGTTTTCAGATTCAACCAACTGGTCAGAAACAGCTGGAGAAGCACCAGCACGGTTAGCATGCTCACTCTCCTGCACCATAACACTGGGAGTGGGGTTTTCCTTAGCTGTCCCAGCATGATTGTGTGACTGGCTGGCTTGTCTCCCTGCTTCTGCCTCCTGCTGCTGCAGCATCCGCTCCACCTCTATCTCAAGTTCCAGATTTTCCTCATCTGCCTCCACTTCCAGCTGCTGCATTAACTCCTCCAGCTTCTTGGCCTTGCGGAGTTCGTTCTGCTGGATGATCGTGCACAGGTGCTCTGTGAGGTGCTCCTTAATCTCCGTCTTGTGCTGGAGGTCCAGCTTGGCTGCCACGTACTCCGACTCAGCCTTATCATACCGCTTCCTGCAAAATCATCATCATTTCTCGTGGGTTAGTTCTCAAAGCACTTTACAATCTGACACATGGACAGATATTTTAAGCATCCCTGCAATGCAACATGCTTTGCAATGCATTATGTCAGCTATCTCATGACATGCTGCTACATTAGTAAAAGGGAAGAAAGTAAGTGTGATTCAATCAAATCTTCTCCTCTTGACACATGAGCCTCCACTGCTGCTGTATTCCAAGAGTTAATTTGCTCATCTGAAATCTAGATTGGATCACGAACAAGCATTTTTACTGCCTGTTTTACGAGATGCATCACTAGGAGCAGAAAGAAACCATCAGAAATTGTAATGTTTTCACACTTGTGATGAACACCTATCTAGTGAACGGAAACACTGCAAAGCAGTTTTGTTTTTTTTGTCCAATCCAACCATCCACCCAACAGATACAGATACTACGATGGTGCTACACACATTTACCTTTGGTACTCGACCAGAACTGTACTCTTCCGGCCACCCATATATATGTTCAGAAAATCATGAGCAGCACAGACTGACACAGCATATGACATCAATAGCGATCACAACTTTTGCGTGGCAACAGATGTAGAATTTTATTGTAAGCATCCCCCCGACACACACCTCCTGCCAATTCGTACTTCCTGACATGACAAATACAGCGAAAACGAAATATTCCAAGTATTTATTGGGGTTAACCCATCCGGGATATCTAGCACTTCAATGGTTGGTGTCCACATTAGTGATGCATCTTCCACTACATTCAGTGAATATGTATCTTAATTCTGATTTAATTAATAGAAAGATAGATGCAATCTTGCTCATCAGGAAAGGAAACATGCAAAAGCTTTTGCAGAATGACTATACGATGTACCTTACAGAGCATTCATAAAAGTAGTATTAGTAAGGTGGTTGAATAAAGAATCCAGCTGTTTTATAAAACCAGATTCAAATATCTGCTTAAACAAAGCAACAGAAAGATAGGAGAGATCCTTTGCTTAAGGAAACAGAAGAAAACAAGACATAGAAAAGCCTTCCCAAATACACCCCTTTATAATCACAAAACTTTGACCCAGCTGTAAAGGCCATGCCTGCAGTGGGCAGAAGATGCCCACTTACATTTCCATCACAAGAAAGCCAAGATTTCTGTGGGCCAGGTATCTGAAGTGGGAAAACTAATGCTATGCTGGAAACTTCTGCACAGTTAAACTTTTGGATTGAATTCACACACATTCTTCACATCATATTTAGGAAAATTCCATTCCATAGCAATTGTCAAATGCTCCTAACTATGTATGTGCTCAAGACTATTTAATACTGCATTTTTTGACCCACTGAAATTATTTGTGTTTCAGCCCTAAAACATAAGGCAAGAACTAAAAAATTGCTTAAAAAGACACCACTTAAAAGTAAATCACCTTTGGCTCGTAATGCTTAAAAGCTACAACACTGAAAATATCTAATTCACATTTCCAAATCCCTCCTCACAAAAAGAAAGATTTACTAAGTTCATGAAAGCCATTAAGTATTTTGTAACATTTATGCCCTTTGTCCTACCAGCATCCCCTTTTGTTATTTTCGTTAAAAACTGCTTACCAAATATCAGAGACACTTATGTTATCTGCTCTTTAGCCATTAAGTATTTCAAATAGACACATTATTACAAAACTTTGGTAAGGAAATTTCCAGGAGGATTTAATGGTTTTGGAAACCAGACTTAAACCTGAAATACATGGAAATGTTTTTCTTCTTGAGGAGATTAAATTTGGTATTCATATGCACTCAGCTACTGAAACTACAATTAATCTTAGATATTTCAAATGATAATTACACACAAAAAATCCTTATTTTTTAGCTACCACCGCTATTTTTTTAAAGACTAATTACCATGTTTATTGGCCTGTGGTCAACGTATAGCACAAGTTATAAGGAGAAATACACGTTTAACACATTGAATCGTGAACCAAAAACCGCAACTGAACATTTCCATTTTATTAAATGGCTACATAAACATGCTGATGTTTATCTACTGATGTTGTGGTTTGCCCACAACTAATAGGGTGTTCCGATTAATTTCTTGCATTTAAGGAACTCATCAGAACCAGAGTGATTAAAGGCACATTGTGAAGGGTGAAAGCTTGCTTTTTCCTTCAATTTTTGGTCCCATTTCCAAAAGCACTTCAGCAGTATTCTATGTTTTAAGCTTAATTGGTCCCATTGATTCCAACAGGACCAGAGCTGTCATCAACAAGCAAGTTTCCCTGAAAAGGACTTTCATTTTAGGACTTTTAAAAAAACTCTTTCCCCCTGAGAAGAAATAAACAACCTTGAAACAATAAAGCAGGGCTTATGGACAACTGCAGTTAAAGCAGTAACTATGTCTCGTGACAGCACGAAGCTGGAAAGCAGAGTCTGCAATCAGAAAGCCTACTTCAGTTTCCAGATTCCAAGGGAAAAATTAGGAAATAAAAAGCACACTTTTACCTCAAGATTTGAAAGCCCCCCAGACTGTGACCACTTTAACTACACATTATTACAATGACATAACTCCATTACTGCTCCAGTGACAGGAAACAGCATTTTCTCCCTCCACCCAGGCAGGGCTATTCCCTCCTCCCTGTCTGGCACTTACCGGGCATAGGAGTAGTCCAAGCTGGCCTGATCAATGCGGTTCCGCAGGATGCCAATGTCAGCAGATACCATGTCATCCAGAGCTTGTAACTCCTTCTGAATCCTTTTTAGTTTCACTGTTTCAGCTTGAGTTCTTTTGGATCTGCAAAAGGAAGATGCTTTTTTTCTTTCTTTCTTTCTTCTTTTCAAGCCTCTCAACATAATAGGTCTCATTTCATTTGCAGAGCAACTAACGTCTTTAAGAGCTATTCAGAAGGTTTCTGCTTTATGGTTTAAGACTTTTGATCTCTTTTAATATCCACAGGGATCTAAAATGCCTGCTATTAAAGGACTACGGCAAAATTACGTAATGACTATAATCAAAGTGCCTAAAATGGATTGTGTTTCTTCACTGTGGAAACACACAAGAAGCTGCTGTATCTAAGTAGTTCTCAGTGTAAGGAAACAGGAAATGGCTGGGGGGGGAGAGTGAGGGGGAAGGGTATTTAGCCCTGCAAATATCCCCTTTCAAAGAAGCCCAGTTAGTAGGGGCCAAAAAGTCACCTAACCTAAGCTTGATTTCCATTTTGTAAAATTATTCCCAACAGGCCTAGCCAAATCCCCATGAAGTCAATGGAAAGTTTTACATCAAACACAAAGGATTTCAATCAAGCCTTATATAACCTTTTTCAACTCAGCCTATTCATTCCTAAGTTCTGAAAACTAAATGTTGCTCAGGGCATCAAGCTTTGATGGATTTCACTCTCAAGCTAAGTAACTTTCAACAAGCTCTTACACCAGGTCACTTTGCTGTCATTCATCAGCACCAGCAAACCCACGTGTTTCAGCCGCTGCTTTACACCCCAAAGCGGGTACTTGAAAGCAAGACTAGATTTGTAGGAAGCGACACCATCTCTCCTTAGACCAGCTGAAGCAGGTGGATAGCAGCAGACATCCTGTAGTATTGCTTAGAGCCTGAAGAAGGCCCCTGAATGTCAGGCACAACTCCCCAGTTATCACCTTCCAAGTCCTCTCTCTCATGCTCTGCTTGAGGAAGAACCCAGCCCGGTGGTCACACCCACGTTCGCTGTCCTACAGTGACTCAGAGCAAATGTACTTGTGTTTTACCTTTGCCTGGCAAAGGAAAACAAAATCTTCAGTGAGAATCTTCTGCACATTACTGGCTATGTTCACCTGTGCTACCCAAGAGCTTTGATGGGAAGAACATAATATATGTCTGGGAGAGCACTGTGACCCTGAAAGCTCTGCATCGCCTTTCTCGACCCAGTGTTACCAGCTGCTCCAACATCCTTCCCTGCAAACTTTGCGGGCACTCTAAACTATTTTGGTGGACAACACTGTACAATACCCTAAAGTCTGGTGACCTGAAGAGCAAGAGCTAACAACTGTGAGAACATGTGAATTTTTATCATTTCTAATCAGCCAGTGGTAAAACAGTCCCTTCTTAAAGTTTAACTCTTTTCAACGCCTTTCACATACTAATAAGAAAGAGTCAAAAGTTCAAATAACTACAGTTTCCCTTCATAGGTTAGGAATCAAATAAATTTTCCTTAAATCCAGTGAAAACAAATCAGGAACAGAACATCGATGAGTATCTGAGCATCGATGAGTATCTGAGCATCCCAACATGCCCTCACCAACAGGCACAAGGACTTCAGCTAATTCTTGAATTGTGTAATAACTTTTCCATCTGTGCACAGAGCTGCAGCTTCCGAAGTGTGAAAAGCTCAGTCACAACTTGTCATCAAAGGGAAATGTCAATCACAGTTGCTCACTTGTGGAGCAGTATACAGAGAGCACACAGAGGAGGAAAAAATGAGATTGAAATAAAAGATATGCAACTGGTTGCAGATGAAGAGTAATCCTTTCCTCAGCCTCAGCCCATGCTGCAGCAGAGCCCCTTACCTCTCAGCAATAGCTTTGGCCAGGAGTGCTTTCTTGCGTTTATTCTTCTCTTCTATCAGCCGCTGCTCTTGCTGGAGGATTTCCCATCGTGATTTTTCTTGCCTGCTCATTGACAAGAAGATCAAAATTAACAGAAATTTCATTTCTCTCCCTGTTCCCCAAATGATACAAATATTCACCATCATATTTCCTGGAGCAAACTCTAAAAATGTCAAAGGAACAATAAACAGATTTTGTTTTTGAGCAAAGAAGAATCATCTGCAAGAAGTCATTTTGACCAATAACACATTTCCAGATGGGATCTGCTGATCAGAACAGAAATCTTCATAAGCAAATAAGCTGCTGGTTAATTCAGCTTTGCTGGAAGAAAGAGCATACTGCGTTTTTTTCAGAAATGAGTGGAATTTTTCATTTAAAGGATGTGCTTCCCCACCAGGCAGAAGCAGTTTCAGGTTTCTTACTGGCTGCTAGAAGTTGCTATCTGTTCAGTCTGCCAACACAGCCTGTTTTCTGGAAATGTTTCTTCTATAAAATAGATCCTTTCAGAGGTCTGCTTTACAGTACAGCCACCAAATAATTAAACGGATACAAATGATGAGCTGGTAAAAGTTACATCGAAAGTAAGCAGCAAGGAAGAACAAGAATTCCCTTTTGCCACCAAGGAAATAGTTACATGGACTCCACTTCCTAGGCTACATCTACCAAGAGGTACAACCAGACCCAGAGGGTGGAAGGCAAGGTCTCAGGTGAGAGGTGACAACCTGCGTCAATACAACAGGGCAGGATTAAGGAGAAACAAAAACTGCTTTGCCGCTTTCCACCCTGCTTTGTTCTTCATGCTCTCTCTTAAAAATAGCTTAACTTCAAAATACCCGAGTAACTCAGCTGCTACAATCTTAGCAACCAGTGCTGCCCAAGAAAACCTCTTCAGACTTCTCCTCATTGTCTTATTCCTAGAACCTCACATAGAGAAATATTTTTAACAAGATTTAAATTCAAGTGCCCAGGCTGAGATGAATTCAGCAGATTCGGGGGGGGGGGAGGTTTGCAGCCAGGTGTCACTTGCCCCCCACACAGTGAAAAACCTCTCTGCAAAGCTTCAGCTGTCTTCTCCCCAGTCATGTAATGTCTGTATTTTTCACCACCAGGAAGGAGCTAAACAGCCAGTACTGGACCTGCAAAGGAACTCAAAGCTGGAGCAGCATTGTTAAAGTGTTTTAAAAATAAACTATATGTCTTAGAAAAAGAATTCATCTTCTTGCCCCTCACCCTTTGCTTTGCCCACTGAGGAAAAAAAAAGAAAATTAGCACTTGCACAGGAAAACAAACATGAAGAGGTAAAACCCAGTAATTTTTCATACTGGAAATGCCTGCCCTCTCTAGCATTTAGACAGCAGCTTCCTTTTTATAACCTACTATCTGAATTCTGGATGATGAACTAAGTAATTGCCACATTTGATCAGACTCCCAGAGCCATGTCCAGTACTTTTTCCTTTCTCTCACATGTACCAGTCTGATGCTTCAGAGAGAGACAGGCACACCACTGTGGGCTGATGCACAAGGTGAGAGCCCTGAGATTGGTCTCATCTTGAATCACAAAAGCTAGAAAACTGCTTAAACCTGAAATTTTACCTCCTTACCAACACTTTTGGCATTAACAAATTTGCAGCAATATTGTGATGGGAACACAAAGTTACACAAATCACGGCATATCTGCTTCCAAAAAGGCTTTCTGTTGTGGCTGCTGGCTTGTCTACACAGCACAGCATAGATGAGATTAAGTCTCCATAAAGCATTAAGACAGTCCCACATTTTGGGCACTTTATGATGTACAGTCCCACCACCACAGGAAATTATTTGAAGACAGCACTCTGCGTATCTGCATGGATTTCACTACAGATTTGGTCTTGAATCAGGTTTAACCCAAGTAGAGATGAAAAACAAAGGCCCAATGCAGAGAAAGCAAAACTGATATCTCAAACCTTCCTATTAGATATGGGAAAATTCACTTTACTGTACAACAAAAGAATGAGTCAATACAGAATAAAACCCATCCCGTAATTTTACCGACTTACTAACAGTTCCACTTTCTTTTTCTCCACCTTGGAGTTCGGCATTGCAGGGCGAGTCTGCGCATTGTCACTGCCATTACAAGGATCTACCGGTGTCACTTCCTTGTGCTGGTCTCGGTTACCACCTTGCCTTTGATCTCCTGCTGAAGGACAACGAGGTGGTGGCACAGGCTGCTGAGGATGGCAAGGCTTGTGTTTTGGTGCAGAAAGCAACTGCTCAGGAGGAACAGAGGCTGCTCCACCCTGCAGCCCCAGTTTCTGACATTGCTGCTGGAAGGCTTTTTCTCTTTGCGTTTGCTTCCGAGTCTTATTCACAGTGTGGGGGTGATGCTGCTGCTCCGAGGGTTCATACAAATCTATCAATGGATGAGAAGGAGAAACAGCATTAAAACCAAATCTTGAGATCAGAGGCAGACTCTTTCTGGGCAAGAAAACAAACTGGCACAAACCCAACCTATGGAACAGACATGCCTGAGAAGGCAACGTGGGGGAAAACCCAGGAACCTGGAAATGTTTTGTTAGCCTAAGAATCAGGAGTTATAGATGATCTGAACATCTGAAATGCAAGAGAGAGGAATAAGGGGCCTGGACTGAGGGACTAACGGAGGAACCTTAGGGAGGACTGAAGGCCATCCTTGAGGGAATCACAGAGGAAGACGTAGGGCTTAAGAAGGGTCCCAAGCAGTCAGATGGGCAAACTAGGGGTTTATAAAGTGAAGAACGGGGGAAGAACAAGGTGACAGATGGGCAAAGAGGAGGCTGGGCGCATGAGTGGGGTAATGGATAGGTGTGGGTACAGGACAAGGGGCTGGAGAGCTTGGAAATGTGACACAGAGAGGTTACAGGTGGAGAGACAGAGGGGCTGGGTGGGAGATTGGGGCAAACACTGATGGAGGGGGCCGGGCCGGGAGGGGGGACCAGCTGGGGGGAGAACAAGGGGCTGCCTGGAGAGGCCGAGGTGCTCCGCACGGGGATGCAGCGGATGAGCTGCGGGGATGGGCAGAGCTGCGGCTGGCGGGGGCTGAGGGCACGAGGGGAGGTGGGCGCAGCGGCGGGGGCTGACGGGGTGCCGCGAGCCCGGAGGCTGCCCCGGGCCCGGAGGCTGCCCCGCGCCACTCCCGGCCCCGCAGCCCTCCGCTAACCGGGGCGGGAGCTGCGACAGGCGCTGCCCCGAACCCGGCCCCCGCCAGAGCCCGGTCGCGGTCCGTACC
Organism: Pterocles orientalis; assembly: GCA_011057875.1. Taxonomy (NCBI): domain Eukaryota; kingdom Metazoa; phylum Chordata; class Aves; order Pterocliformes; family Pteroclidae; genus Pterocles; species Pterocles orientalis. The sequence goes on along the minus strand of WKFP01015537.1, from coordinate 431,891 downwards.
TGGGCGCTGGCCCCGAAGGCGCCGCAGCTCCTCCTGCGAGAAGCCGGCCCAGGCCTCGGCCATGGCGCTTCCTCCTTCCGCTGACGGGCCGCCGCGCCGCGCAGGGCCCGCGGCTGCCCCGGCACCGCCGCCCGCCCGCCGCAGGCGAACGCCGCGGACAGCCCCGGCCGGCAGAGCCGTGAGGGTCCTCGCGTCTGGACGGCGACGCGGCAGAGGCGGGAACATGGCGCCCTGAGGAGCCGGGGAGGGGTGGGGGTAGGCCGCGGCGGGGGGGATTGAGCAGGAGGGGTCGCTGGGCTCCGGAGGTGACAGGGACCGGAGGCCGCCGGGTGCCGGTCACCGGCGGGGCGGCCCCAGGGCTGTCGGCGGGCGGGAGGGGGGGCGCAGGCCCCGCGGGTAGCTCGGGCTGGAGGCCCGGCTGCGGTGCTTCCGGCCGGCACCTGGGCTGCGGGGCTGCCGGGGGCTTGTGCGGCCCTTCTGTCCGCGATGCTCTGCGTGGGCCACCTCCCGGGAGCTCCCCGCCATGTAGGGCTGTACAGAGCTCGGAGAGTCCCGGGTAACTGGGCATCAATGAAGAGGAGGAGCTGCTCGCAAATAAAACAGGTTTCCAAGAACATCACCACGGCCCGTTGGTCATCTGTAGGTTGTCTGTAGGTACTTATAAGGGCAGATGAGATACCTGCTCCAGGGCATCTAGAGCTGCGTTTGCAGGGAGTTCAGAGCACGCTGTCGGGACCTGACTAGTAAGGGAGCTTCGAGGCAGGGACATGGGCGCAGCTGGGTGCTGATGTTCTTTGGTACAGTGACACTGCTGTGTGTAAATCAGCAAGGAAAAGCAGCATTGTGCCCGTACTGATGTTTCTGAAGGGCTGCTTTGACCTGCACACATGTACTTCCCCCCCATTAGGTATCAGCTGAAAAGATCCTGCAATGTGTTCTGCAGTATTCTCTCAATAGCCATAAAAACAAGAGGGTTTTTCCATCAGGCCCAAACTCTTGTGGCTTCTTTAAGCCTATCGGAGGCCTTGCAGACGAGCTTACCTCCCACCGGAGGAAAGCTGGCTGGAACACAAGGGCACGAGCTCCAGGCTTAGCCGAAGCCATCCAGGGGATTGGAGGCTTAAATAATACATCACCGGCAATAGAACGGGGACATTTTCAGTGCCTGACCACATCCCTCCTAGTTTCCAATCTGTAAGGGATTAGTCAAGCTCTGAAGTATTGCTGTCTCCCAGAGCAAACTCATAACTCGATGACTATGTATGACTTTGCAATTTATCTCAGCAGCACTTTTAAGAGCTCCTGCGTGACTAACGTGTCCCATAAATACCAGCCCCGGCCAGAGGAGAAGCGGTCCTGAGCTGCCACTCCCTGGCAGGTGTTAAGTGTTCCTGATCGGATTTGGCTGAGCGCCTTGGGGGAGCAGAAGTGTCACCATTTTTCACTCACAGTCTAGCTGTACGCCTTGATACTGAGTGGAGGCATTGCGGGCATCCAGTGGAGAAGGGGAGCGAGGTTATCTTGACACTGGAAGTGCTGAGCGGGAAGTCCTTCCTGGGTGAGCCTGGGGCTGAGGGGTGCTTCAGGTGGGATTAGGGGGCTTCCTCCAGCAAACCTGACCAAGCACAGAAGAGATCTGAACAAGAACCACGATCCAACCTTGATTCAAATGCTCTCAAACTCCAGGAAGTCCAGACGGCAGAACCAGGTGTCAGCTTGGATTCTACAAGGAATCGGCATTGGCCAGCCCCACAACAAGGTGTAGGCACATAATTGCCTTGTAGGTGGGTGTAGAGGAATTGGGAATCTAAATCTGCCCTGGTGTCTAAACCACTGTAATGGGCTGTACCGAAATGACAGATATCAACTAAATGTGCTTCGTGAACTATATAAACACCAGATCTCATTCCTGAACCTTAGTGCTTTCTTCTCTTCCAAGTTGTAATGCTACAAACAAAAATGAAGCACCATACTCACTTTATTGCTGCAAATATTCCAGACATTAAACTACCACGTGTTTTATAGAAAAAAGTAGAAAGCCTTTTGAGTTGTTAAGTATAACGCTATAGGCAAAGCAGCAATCCATTTAAACAGCTTCCAGCAGCTAAAGGTTTAATTACCAGCTGTTGGGCTGGCTTTCTCCAGGAACAATTATAATGCAGCAACATCATTTCACAGGGCATTTACCAACAGGAGAGTTAGCAAACAGAGGCCAGCCGTGTTCTCCAGAAGCTGAAGTCGTGTGAGAGCAATATGGCACTGGACATTGGCCACATAGGAATAAAGTATTTTCCAAGCAAACGTTGCTACAACACAGGCTGGACAAGGCCAGATGAAGAGAAAATAGAATCCTTTTCTGTCCCCTGGAACAACATCCCAAACAACAACGCAAAGACTGCAAACAGACTCCTCCTTTCACAGCTGGGGCTGGAATTGGCTCCCGTATCTTTTTATGCTTCAAGAGCTGCCGTCTTGCTAGCAGACGTGGAGACCTCCGTGACTGCTACATCCCTTTTCTCTTGGTCTAATTGGCCTGGAGGCTGGCTGACTTTAGAGGCAGGGAGCACCAACGGATCACAAAAACATCCTTTCTTGTGTAATTCCCAAATCAGTGTGGAAATGTCATCACTGGCGGGCAAATTGGACTCTCCAGGTCAGACCTCAGGGTCAGACCTCAGATGACATTTCAACCCAGGACAGATGCAATTTGTACCAGGACATAACTTCAATTTGCATCGGTTTAGTTCACACTGAAAACTTTTTGACTTTTTAAGAGCCAGATAAGCTCTTCCAGCAAGCAGCTCCCTGAGTTATATATTTTTTAACCCGATTCCACATGCCACTCTCCGCACCGTCGCAGTAACACACAAAGCAACATTTTCCGAGTAAAAGACTGAGCCCTAATGTGAGACAGGGAAAGACATATACAGGGAAGGACTGTTTCCTTTTTGCTTGTGTCTCAGACCCTGTCGTGAGCTCCCAAAGACTTTCCCATATAATTCAAGAGGCGGGGGGAGAAAACATCCCAAAAGAAACAGAGCCAAAAATTCCTAAATCTGTTCATTTCTCTTTCTAATGAAAAAAATCTACAAAACCGTCTCCATGCCAATACTATCCCATCTTTCCCCAGACCGTAACACAGGCTGGCTTAGGAAAAAATCACTTGTGTCCAGCCCAGCTGTGGTACTGTGTGGGAATAACTCGTTATTGAATTTGTCCTTTAAAGGATGCTTTTGACATCCACACTATGAACATTTCCTTTGCTGATTCTCTGCTGAACTGTCCAGGCAGCTTCCACGCTGGAGAGGAATAATTTAATGTCTTAGCGTGGCGCTGAAAGCTGGAGGGCACTGCAGGTGTCAGGGCTGCAAACACCCACGTATGGAGCCGTAACTCCTCAGCAGTTTCTTGAAGGCAAGTAGGTTTTGCCCATTTTTTTAGCAGGCTGTGGATTAGATTCTGCCTCAAGCCTTGTATCAATACTGGTCTCTGCATGCAATGTTGGTTTTGGGTTTTTTTTGGGTGGTTTTTTTTTTAACTGGTCAAATAACTCGAAGGCTGAGCGCTCTCCATTAGGAAACACCAGGCGCAGAAAACCAAGGTGGAAATGAGCCTGGTCCCCAGGCCCAGGTCCAAAACAGCCCATGAGTGTGTCTTTAACCTCAGCCATGTGCTAACACCCCCTTCTTTAATTGGGGTTTACTGGGCGGGTCCAGGGAAGTGCCAGGACGCCTGGCTCCGCACCAGCCTGCTCCCAGCCAGGCGCTCGAGGCTGGAGCTGCAGCAGGAGCCTGGAGCTCAGCCCGTGGCAGGATGGGGCTCCAAGTGCCACAAGATAATAGGACGGTGTGACAGCCCTGCGGCTGGAGGAGGTTAGCAGCGGGTGCTGGGGGTTTTACTCTGCTTCTTGGCTGCTTTATTCTGGATGTAAAACTGTAGCTGGTGATTCAAAGCCCTGCAAGAACACTGCCCCAGCATCATCCTGCAATGGGCTGCTTTGAGGATTTATGCAAAAGTGCAGGTTTATCTCATGGAAATAGTGTTTCCACTGTCAAATGAATTCTGGAGTGACGTGAGAAAAATGAATTAAAAAAACACAGCTTTATGCTGTCTCCCCAGTTTCAGCTCCCCTTGGCTGCCTGGTAACTGGGACTGAGTCAGCGCTGTCATTGCTGGGCCCATGGCAGGCTTTTGCTTTGTAAGAATTTCTTAGAGGGAAACAAAAATCTGCTTATCTAAAGAGCTACTGAGTTAACAAAAAAAAAAAAAGACATTGGAAAGCTGCTTTTTAAACCATAGAAACCAATGGGTTTCAACTTCCTTTGATTTGTGGATCTTTCCACATTTTTTCAGGAAGAGGCAGTGTCTTGTACGGCAAGTTCAAGGCTGTGACCTTGTTTCCTCTGAGTTACCTTCCACAGAGACCTTCGGGGTGATCTTCTGACCCATGGACCCCAGGAGGCTGCAAATTCCTGCAGACACTGTTTTTTCCTTCCTGAGGGAGCCCGGGGCTGTTGGCAGCTAAAGCGGGGGGAGAGATGGACCCATGGGTACAGGGGGTCCACACCACGCCAGGGCGAAACCCGCTGCTCTGCGCATCCCGAGCGGGGCTGGTGGCAAGAGGAGTTGGGTGGTGAGAGCGGTGTGTTTTTGCAGGACACTTCTCATTACAGTGATGTGTTTGCTTTGAAACCGAGCCTCAAAACATCTCAGCTTTTAAGGCCCCCACCCCATGTTTTCTTGTTTCAACTTTTGGGTATTTTCCTTAAGAGAAGTTCAGCTTTCAGAAAAGAAAATCTGAACTGAAAGCAAGCTCCACGTGCAAAATAAACATTTTTTTAAAGATAATTTTTACTGACATTTTTGGGATTTTTTTTCTTCCTTGAGAATATTAAAGATAAATTTTCCATCCAGACAAAAATATTCTGTAGTAATTCCTCATCTTAAAAGTGTTTGCATGAAAATGAAAGTTGTCTGTTTCTATCTAAATAGGATTAAAAGCTGGCAAAATAAAAGCATCTTAAGAAATAAGCTGGTAAAATAAAATTTTATCTTGCCCGGAAATATCCTGAAGATTATAAATTTACCACGTTTGAATGGCAAAACCAGAGCTGAGTAAAACAAGTGGAAATGAGCAATTATTTATATACATTTTCATGTAGCTAAAGAAATATTTTTGCAGCTAATGACTTTAAGATACTTTCTAAATAATTAAAAGCAAAGTGAAATATTTTGTGACAGATCCATAATGCTTTTAATTGTATTGCTTAATGTAAGTCATCATTTAAACATTTATATAGAAAAATTAGAAAGGAATTGCTTTAATTCTAACCATTTGTGTAAAAACTATAATCTGCCTGTCAAAACAGTTGATGAAACTACAGATTTGAAGAGAAATTTGCTAAATGTTTGTTATCTTTGGCATAACAGGAGTGATTAGAACCACTGCACTAAACAAACTGAATTTTCATCAAACAAACTTCTTGTTGTTACACGCTGAAGTGAAGGAACTGCGGTTGTTTAGTCTGGATGGGAGAGAATTATGGGGGAGAAGCCATGATAATAGTCTTCAAATATATAAAACACAGCTGTAAAGAGACAGGGGCAATGTGTTTTCAGGGTCCATGGTGGATAGAGGAAGAGGAAAGCGAGACCCTGGCTGGAGATGAGAAAGGGCTTCCCAGCAGCCAGGGCAGTGAAACATGGAGAGAATTGCCTGAAGACCACCACAGAGTCTCCATCACTGGGTATTTTTAACAATAAACATCTGTTTGGCAAGGCAGAGGAGAGGTCAACGCAGCCCTCGGAGGACAAGATGTGATTTTTGGTGATTTCGGGTGCGTGGCTCCCCAGGCAGGTTCTATACGAGATGGGGACCCATAGACACCCCATGGGTGCAGGCTCTTCTCCAACATTTTTGATCTCACTTTGCTGAATCATTTTTCTGGCCCATTCGAGGTAGGCAGCACGATGGGGATGTGGGTCACCAGCTGAGAACTGGCCATCTCCTGACACCTCTCCCAGCTCACTCCCATGACTCTGATGCTTCCCACATCTTTCCACTGCTGTCACCAGCTCATCACCCTTCTCACGGACACGCACATCTGCCCCACCACCTGTACCACTCATGGTGTAGCTCCTGCCACCTCTGCAAAAGTCCTGTGGGAAATCATCTTCCCATGCCAAGACAGAAGGACAGATGGTTGCCAAACCCAAGAGCCAGCAGTGCTCACAATATGGATTTGCAGTAGAGTATTATGTGATGTGAAAATCACTTTATTACCATAAAGAGCCAAATATCCCCAACTGCCCGATGTGACAGCCCAGTCCAACACGTTCTAGGGCCAGCTCACGTATCTCCTTCCAGCCACGTGCTGGAGGATGCTGTCCTCTCACCTCTCCCAGCTCAACGCTGCTGCAGCTCAGCAAGCTGAGATGAGACAAGTCCTTTGTCTCAAGTGAAATGCTGGTGGTCCTCAGGGAGCATCGTGGGACCCTGCTCTCATCCTATTACACCCCCACAAGCAGTTTACCTGCCCAGGTGGCTGAAGAGACACCAGGTCACGTCCCGTGTTCAGTGCCAAAGGAGGATGTGTGACGACACCTACAAATTTGCAGAACAAATTTCTGTATCCTTTCCTGTATCCTTGCAGTAAGATACCGGACATTTCTCTATGGAGTCTCATCCAGAGCACAACCACCTCCTCCTCGCTCAGGGTGTTAGCAGGTTTCTGTAACACAAACATTAAGGAAGAACAACCAAACATCTCCCATGGCAAAGGAACCCCTTTGGAGCCCAGCAAGGTGCAGGCTCTTCAGGACACACATGAACTTGCTTTACCTCCCCATCCTGCAAACAAGCCACACCAGGCACATGTGCAGCGTTAGGACCTCGCTATCCCCTCAGCATGGCCAATTTTTTGTGCAGTGTCACCTTGAACAAACTCTACCCATGGTGCCCCATGTCAGGAGTGCCTGTGCCTGGCCAGCACTCACCGAGCTCCAAGGGATGTTCTTTTGCTCCCATCCACAGCCTTGGCCACTGGACACTCCACAGATAACGTGTGCTACAATTTGGAAGTCTCTAAGATGAAATGTTGAGTCTTTCTGGCAATAAAGTTCACAAAATGTTGATGCTTTCTCTCTGCAGCATGCACCAAAGGAAAAAAAAAAAAAAGATGTAAAACTGTGTGTTTCTGGGTGTTCTTAGCGAACCATTCCTCACCAAGGCTGGGGCTGGGAGGAGGATCTCACCGAGGCCTTCATAGGTAACTGTCTTTCTTGGCTTTGGAAAGTCACGCTCGTCAGTTGGCGGCTGCTTTTCACAATGTTTGTGTAGAAGATGTTTTTCAGCAGTTTCTCCTGGAGAAGAGTGTTTTATTTGAATACTGCCATGACCGTGCACCCAACTGACACCCCGACACTTACCGTGGCCATGGACCAAGGAAGATTTCCAAGCGTGGGTGTCACTCGTGGGTTTGAGCCATAGCTATAAAGACTGTAAATAAGCAGGCTGATGGCCAGAGAGGCTTAGCAGCTCTCTGATGAGGTATCTGAGATGGTTGGAGCCTGGCTACAAACACTGATATCACAGATCTCAGCCTGCAATAAACGGGTTAATAAAGCAAGCTCTGGTTAAAACAGAGGCGACCAAAATTAGCTCCTGTACCGCTGCAGCAGTAGGGTGAAAAGAATGATGGCTGGTTTCTTCTAGTGGTGGAAAATTCTGGGTTCAGAGCTGAGCTGAAGAGGAAAGACTTAATGAGAAAAGCTTGTCACGTTTTGGGCCAACCAAAAACATTTTGCTTGATCAGTAATAAAGTGTTCTGGTTTGCTTGGAGACTATTTAATCTTGAAAAATTAGTTAAAATAAGTCAAACTAAAACCTACAAGTTTTCTCCTTTTAAATTTAGCCCATTTGAAAATGAAATTTTAAAAAAAAAAAGGCTTCAAACTAAATTATCTTCAACAGATCAAACTGCTTCAGCCTCAAAACTCGGAAGTGAAATATTTCAATATTTAAGGAAGGAAAAAAGGATGGCTTTTGTTTTGTCTTGTCATTGCCTGACTTCAGCCCAGATTTGAGAGTTATTTTGGTTGACTTCATTTTCACAGGGGACTTCATTTAAAAAAAAAGAAAACAAAAAGCCCCGAATATAGTACACTCTTCCAGTTAATTTTGAAGAACCAGTGGTCAGGTTTAGCAAAGGTTCATAAGAACATGACTGAGCTGACAATTTGCACAAATACCAAGCAAACACTTGGGTTTTTTTTTCCTTTGCATTTGACGTTTTCTTTGAAATTGTACCTGAATTTTGGAAAAGCTGGGAGCTCCTCAGGACCAGCCACCCCTGAAACACATAGAGAGTGAAACCGTTGAAGCCTGTGTGCTCTGCTGTGCAACCTGCGCACCGCAAGAATTCAGATGCCATCTTCAGTCCTGCAAAATATTAAGATAGGCATCTGAGATTTACCCGAGTGATTAAGCGTGAGCAGCTTGTAATGGTTTCCAGATTTCTCTCCTAGCAGGAGAAAAGGCTCTGCAATCCCTGTCCGCGTGCTTGGGGTAGCAATGCGCTCACAACCAGAGAAACCAAAGATGAGTCCAAGAGGACAAACAGATAGCCTGAGTTTGGAGAACAAGCCAGTATTACCTTTTAATCCGACTCAGAGCAGCAGGATTGTGTAGCCAGCGTACATCAGGGTATGCCTGCACCCTCCCTGCAGCAACACCTGGGCACCAGCAACTAGAAATCCCTCCTAGCTACACGTGGTCGGATTCAGGCTGCAATTTTTCATCTGGCTTGGGAGTGTGAAATGAAGATCAACTGTTGAAATCTGCTTCATTTGGGGAAACCTGTGCCTGCGCTTACAGAGAGGACCTTTGTCCTCCAGGTTGTATATAAAGCCCCAAAGATCGCAGACTTTCTGCATCAGCCACAAAGCAATGCAGCAAGCATCTGGAGAGACTTACATCCCAAACTGCTCCCTTCATGCAAATCTTTCGATATATTTTTTCCCACAGACTGGTCATGAAAAGAGATCTTCCTCTTCTGCTCAGGGCTTCAAAAACCTTAGCAACCCCAGCCCAAGTTTGAAAGCAAATTCAAGGGTTCGCCATCGCCTTTGAACACAGTGGGGATCTGCTCCAACAGGTTCCATCGCAGGGGCCACGTTGCTCCCAGGATTTAAACCAGACCACATGTAAAATGGCAATGACCTCTTAATTTTTTATTTTATTTTTAAATAGGACAATTTAGGGGCCATGGGTTATTGTTATTGTTATTGTTACTATTTTAATGGCAAATTCAGTGTGCTGCTTTCCCTCCTTAATGACGGTGGACCAGGGTCTGGCACTCAATTTCTCCTGCTCTCTAGAAACAGTCCCTACAAATCCTTTGTAAAAATATAACCACAATCTTGCTTTCCCCTGGGAAGGATGGGGGAGGGCTCTGAAAATGGCCCCTGCCCTCATCCAGCCCAGTACACTGCCCAGTTCACCCAGTCAGGCCCCTCCACAGTGGCTGTTGCTGCCCGTAGAGCACGTCCTTGCAGCCAGCGCTGGCTCCTGCGCTCACATTGTGCAAACGATTTTCTCTCCCTTCTGCAGCCCTGGCTGTGCCGTGCACATCTGGTTGTTTCTCTGAACCTCTCCGCAATCATTTCTTCATCTCTGTTCAACTCCAAGCTGAAAATGTGGCTGTTCTCCCTCCTCTGGGACCTTGTCTGCCTTCTCTCCTCGATGAATTCACCGTGCAATAGCTCGTGCCGTCCCTTCTTGTGCAAAACTCTCTGAGAAGGATCTTTTTCCAGTATAGAAATCTTGGCACGCTCCTTGAGGAGATGATCTCAGATAAGCCCGCTGCTGGGGACAGAGGTTCACCGCCCTCTGTGGAAACCTTGCAAGGTCTGGTCTTCATCCAGATGGGATTTTTTTTTTTTTTTAAACTTGAGGAAAAAATGCTTCAATCTTTACAATACGAGAGAGGAGTGAAAAAATACATTACTACCATTATAGGAGAGGAAAAAAAATGTGTTTGGGATTTCTTCAAAGAGCCCTGGTACTGACACAAGTGGGCTTCTCTTGTTTAAATTAGATGAGAATGATTCTTCTAAGCAGAAATGGCATTTACTTCCTTCAGCGAGCAGGGGCTTGGGTGAAGAGAAGCATTTGCTATCTGCCTGTGTCTATCTCTCCACGGTTGGGGTGGTGGCACCAAGGTTGGCACAGACCACGTGAGCCGGAGAGGTGGGACAAGGCTGCAATGAGGGGCAGAGCTCAGCCTGCACAGCAGTGTACAGAGGTGGCAGCTCCTCAGCTTTTAACCACATTTATGCACCAGGGTGCAAGAAGGAGCTCTCCCATTGAAGCACGTGTCTGTGCAGCCTGGAGATTAGGATGTTAGGATGAAATTTTTTTATGGTGAGGGTGGTGGGACACTGGCCCAGGTTGCCCAGAGAAGCTGTGGATGCCCCGTCCCTGGAGGGATTCAAGGCCAGGCTGGATGAGGCTTTGAGCAACCTGGGCTAGTGGGAGGTGTCCCTGCCCATGGCAGGGGGTGGAACTGGATGATCTTCAAGGTCCCTTCCAACCCAAACCGTTCTGTGATTCTGTTTTACTCAGCAGATTTGTTGCTCATACGGACAGAGAAAGGTGTTCAACTGTGCACTCACCCACCCGCGCGTGGCCAAAGCCAACTCCATTCCAGTTCGTTGTGCCGAGTCCTGGCCGTGCTGCTTTCTGGCTCCCGGTCTGCTGTGCTGGGTACCAGCGATCCCAGAAGCTCATGGTGCTGACAGCACTCCCGGGCAGCGCTGGAGCACCGTCTGCACCACAACCCAGGGCACAGATGGCAGCAGGAATCGCCTGCAGGGAAGATCTTGAGAAAGAAACTACCCAAAACTGCATCCCATGCCAGACAAAAACCCAACTCACTCTTCCACATACCTACCAAGCCCTAGATTCGCGGCAAAACTGAGTCTAAAGGGGCCACTCGGCCCCTGTGGCATCTTTAACTATGCTTTTCTGGATCATCACAAACAATCTGGAGAAACCAACTTTACTGCAAATCCCCCCAAAGCATTGTCTGCATTTCCCCCCGTGGGCTGGGCTGCGGATCTCTGCCCCCAAACAACATCGTCCACAAGAAAATCCCACCAGGTCAGCCCTTTCCTTGGAAAAGCCATCAGGAAAAACGCGGGGAAGGGGCTTCCAAGTTAACACAGCTCCCACAAGGTGCCGGGGATACCTGAACCACTAATTTGCCAGACACCCCCAAAGCCCGGCTTGGCAGCCCCCCGCCGGCTGTTGCGGCGTGGAAGCCATTAACATTTAAAAATACTTGCAAGGAATGGGGAGGGGGGGAGAAGTGTAAATGGTATTTGTGGAGGCCCATTCCTTCAGCACACTTTCATGTGTGCCAAAGTTTGTTGGCATGGCTCTGAGTTTGATAGGGAACATCTGGGCTGCTGTTGCTGCCTGGATATTGGCTAAGGGCAGGGAACAAAAGGGGTTTGTGCAGGAATGCGTGGGGAGGGGTGTGGGGTGTGCACGCGTCGAGGGACGACCAAAGAGGAGAAATGCAGAAATGCTCTCCGGAGGAGAAAGCCTAATGCACATCCCATGTTCCTGCTTTTTAAGAGTGGATAAAAGCTTTCCCCTCCTCCTCCTCTTCCCTCCCCCAAAAGCATGCCAGGGTATGGGAGGGGAGTGGGGTTCAGGCACAGATCCGTGCCCCGCTACCTCTGTGCATTCGATTATCGCCACAGTCTGGAAAAACCATTGGGGTGGAGGGAGCAGGTTAGCTGGGGAGCAGGGGAGTCTGAACCCAGCGGTGCAGCGCCAGCACTCATTCAAAAGATGACTGGTGAGCTCTTCGCGAGCAGCCTGGCTCCCCAGTGCTGCTGCCGGGGGAGGCAACCAGTGACAAACCCCCTTTGGGTGGACACAGACCTACCAAGAACAGCAATGGTTGAAGTTTCCTCCACTTCTGTTGAGAATTTGGGGTAAGAAGCTGAAAATTTGCACCGTGCCGCTGCCAGGGGCACAAAAACCACAGTTTCCTCCAGACACAGGGTCCCATGGTGTCTGACACCAGAGGATGGCATGGAGGTATGAAGGAGGAACTGAGTCACACTGGAGAAAGGCTGATCTGTTGGGAACTATCTGAAAATTACAGGCCAGGTGCAACGCTGGCCTCATAGAGCGTATAGGATGTCCAGCATCCATGTGCCATCCCATATGCTCCATCCTCAAGGAGTCGCCGCTGCCTGCGGCTGGACACCTGAAACCTTTGATTGAACCTAATGTAATATTTCTGACATTCTTCCTCTTCCAGCTCCCTTCCACCATCCTGTGCTTGCAGTGTCTTTTACCCAATGTGTTTGCAGTGTTCACAAGTCTTCTCAAAATTTCACTCCAAAGACTAAATCTCTTCCTCACCAGAAGTAGCACTGGTGTCACCTCCTACCTGCTGATCCCTCTTTGCTCATCCTATTTTGGTCCAACTCAACACCATGGGCAACACTTTTGAGCATTTCCAAGGTTTTGTTTTGTTATTTTTTTTAATCAGTGTAGCATTTTTTCTCTATTCTTTGTTCTGGTATGGGCATTTGGCCAAATCCTACCTAGCAGCCTCCATTCCTGCTTGGCTCTGGTCCTTAGCAAAGACACAAATCAAGTTTGCTACCCAGAGCAAGATTTCTATTTTCTTTCTTTTGGAGCTCCTTGGAGTTGCTGGAGCCACCCCAGAGAGGGTATTTGGGCAGCCCTTGGGGCACGCATCTCTCTTGCCACCCCGTCCCTTGACAGGGTACCCCTCTGGCAAAGCCCCAGGGAGCAAAACCTAAAGCCAAAGGGTCCAGGTCAGCGAAGACCCTTGGGTCTGACAGCCAAGGCAGATTTTTCTAGCCCTCATCTCCTTTTCAGGTCTCTGGAGCATGCCCACAAGCCATCATTTTGAGCTGACTTATTCACCAGCATCCACACAACCCTCCTGGCACTGCCTGGGGCAGAGGGCTTATGCTGGGGACACTGGCTCCAGAGCCAGGCATGTTCAGAGATAAGCTTCCATCAGCGATATTTGGATTTCGATTACATCAGTGTCAAGACACGGCTTTTACACCAAAGCCAAGTGAGCTCCCACCATGCCAAAGAAAGCAGCCAGGCTGTCCCGGGGCTGTGCACAGCACGGCGGGGAGGGCAAAGGCATCGCTCTCCAGCCATCCAACCCCACTCCCACATGTCCTTCCTCAACTGCTGCTGCCAACGGAGGAGAACCAGCCCCCACGAGGACTATGAGTGTTTTTCAAAAGCATGGAAACAATTTCAGAGCCTAAATCCCACTTTCCAGTGCAGTTAAAGCCCCATCAGGAGGTAGACTGTTAATCATCCCAGATGCTTTTGAAGGTCACAACAGAGGTCCATCTGTATCTTCAACATCTTCGGGGACCCACGTGCCTTTGAAGTCCCTCCTGAGGGACCCCCACGGTGGTGGCTGGGAAGGAGGACAAATCGCAGAGCCACCCAGGCTTTTGCCCTGGGACAATGAAAATCAAGAGTCCGGTGAAGTCTCAGAGTGGTTCAGGTTGCTCCTGCTGATGCGGTTCCACCTCATTCGCCCCATCGCTGCATCTCATCCACCATGGGCCAGCCGGGAAACCCCCAGTGCAACCAGCTTGGGAAGGGGAGGGGGACTGGTGGGAAAATGCCCATTTAACTTTTCGCAGGCGAGGGTGGTTCGAACAGTTGTTTTAACTTGAAAAAAACTGACAATGCGTTTCCAAATTGTGCAACTGTTTGGCTTTTACATTTCCTTCAGTGACATATCCCAGGGTTTTAGTTGAAAAGGTCTTTTCTCTTCAGAATTAGGCTGCTTGTAGGGAAAAAAAAAAAACAACAAACCTATCAAAACAGGAAGCTTGAAATTATCAAAGAAAAATATTTTCATTGACCTAAAAAGATCTTACACTTTGGTTTTTCAGTTCACAAAATTTTTCAGGACTGACTCTTCATCCCCACGAGAGATGAAGAATACTGTCAGTACCTCAAAAACACTGCCAGAAGGAAAGGATTGTTAATTACCAGCCTCTATTTTTAACCTGCAACCAAGAGTCACTTCTCATGGGTGACAACCAGATTCTCTCAAGGCTCTGCCGTTGGCTTCATCAAGGCTTTTAAGTCAGAGATAGGATTTTTTTTTTTTATGGGACATGCCCCAGGCGCTCTGCAAAGCCTACCCTCTCGATTTCCAAAGCAAGCATCAGGTATCGCATGCGTTTGCTATCCATCTCTTTAGAAAAAATATGTCATTACCTTTTTCCCCCCACTTATATTTCCACTGAAAAAAAATGTTTTTTCTCCCCTTTTCCATAACTCAAAAAGGACTAGATGGATTTTGCTCAGAGTTTCCAAAAAAATTCCCCACTGGGTAAGGGCCAGGCATGCAAAAATTTCAACCTGAAAAGTGAATGTTTTCAGAAGTTATTAGCTTATGAAAAGAAAGGCTATAATGGAAACTGTTTTACTGCAATAATTATAACACCACGAACAGAGCCTGCTGCAATATATAACATTATCAAGTGGCTGTCAGCATTTAATAGAAGTCTTAATTAACTGCTGGGGAGGAACATGGCAAAAAATTATTTTCAGGAAAACTTTTGGGAGCTGTGTAATCTGTGTAATTCTGGGCTTGTTTTTTTTTTTTAAGTCTAACTCGATTAGAGCATCAGTCGAGTTCATAGGACAGACTAAATACAAGACACAAGCGTGTATCTTGTTGGCATTACTTAATGATAGGATTTTCTTTTCTGTTAAACTACATAATCCAGAAACAACAATAATGTTTGTGTTGGGTTGGAGCCAGACACTTCAGAGCTGGATTTTAACCTTCCCCAAGTTTGGGGTTATTTAAAGCCAGGGGCTTGCTTCAGCTTGTCGGGGCGAGGGGGCTCATGTGGCGCTGACCTGCCTCTGACATTCGCTTTCCTCCCCCTCTTCCAGCTTCCCAAAGACACCCACACTTGGGATTTGGGGGGGATCCCCATCCGATGGGAGTGTTTCACCGCACGGCAGTACCTGAGCTCCTGGGCTGGAGACCCAGGCACAGCACTTCCAGGATCTTTGTCATTAATTTTTGTTGTTGGCTTTGCAGGAGATAACGAGCTCCAAACGAACCTGATCCCTGCGTGTTACCCCTCCCTTGCAAATTTGGGGAGGGGCTGCACAGGAAGGCTCCTTCTGCTGCAGCCGGGTCTCCAGGAGCCTCTTCCATCTCCCCAGCACACCTTTGGGGTCTGGTCCCCCCACCCCATAGCAATGCCCTGCCACTGAGCCACCAGCACAGGCTGGAGGGGTGGGAGTGGGGTGGGAGAAGGGTGGGAGAGGGGTGGGAGAGAGAGGAGGCAAGTGACCCATGGCTCAGCCGCAGTCAGCAGAAGGTTTTGGGGTACCAGGGGCACAGAGCAAGACTTGTCTGAAGCACACCAAGAGGAGGCTCTGCAAAGCCGCTGCCTAACTAGGAGACACATGGGGCAGATGGCGATAAGCGATCTGCCAAGGTTAAACCTGTCTCTTGCTGAACGGGGACGTTAAACCCAGCTCTCCCCACTCCTACACCCCATCAGCCAGACCACATTTCACAAACCTTCTGGCAAGCCAAGGGCTTCTCGGCAGAGCAGGGCAGGTAACATTGGGCAGGTCCCACCATGACAAACACTCCTTCAGTCCCGCCTGGCAGCCCAAATTTATTTTTATTCCTTTTCTGGCCCCTGCCTGGCCCCGGCAGTGAAGCAGCCCCACTCAGCGAGCTGGCAGCCCACATCCATTTCCCCCGATAGCGCCGATAGCCCGACAGCTGCTCTCTGTCCCTTTGGAGATTAGTTTGTTTTCCTAACACAATTACTGCCACGTGGCCCCGCTTTCTGCCGGGATCAAGCCTGGATAGAGATAAAGCAGCGATAAGATCGCACGCTGTTCCAGACCCCTCCGCAGCCTCCCCAGCCACGGTTTGTTCTCCTCGGCACGCGAACGCCGTGGCTGCAAGTCACCCGCTGCCATCAGTGCCAGCCCGGGGAGCCTGGCGAGCTTTAAGCCACTAAACCCCCGGGATTTGGCTCCTGGCTTTCCGTGCAACACTGAGATGTTTTATGATGGATCCACGGAGCGTGGAGATATTGCATGGGTGCAGCCACACCGGCGAGCTCGCATGATGCGATGCAAAGCTGCTTATCGGATGCTGAACCCTGCTGGCTCCATGCTTTGGGTGAGCACAGCTGGCCAACAGCTGGCTCCAGGCTGACCTGCCCGGTCTCTGCCCAGGTCCTGCTACAGCCACCCTCCATCGCATCCAGCAAATGTCCTCACTGGCTCCCAGCCCCACCTGCGGGAATCCCTGTGCGAGGAACCGCTCCTGAAAGCCTCTGCCGGGGCGGATGCGGTGCATGCCGGGAGAGGACACTCGGGGAGCCGTGCTGCCTTCAGAGAGAGACAAGCATCCTTGCCAGATGTCTCCCATAAAGCTGCAAGTACTTTATTTTAATAATAAGCCTTAATGTATTCATTAAAGGCTCCCAGTGACCTGGGATGAATTTCCCCACTATTGTAAAGGGCTGTGGGAATCTGGAAACCACTGCATTACAGTTAATAACTTTAATTTTACAAGGCCCAAAATAGACAACTGAAAAAATACATAAACTCACTGTTTCCAATTAAGAAGGGATTTCTTCTAATTCCTCTGCCACTGGCGCTCTTGTTTAGCAAACAACATCAACAGATACTCAACCATAGACAAACGGAAAAGCAAACCAAGAGAGTCACCTTCTGCATCTCCACTACAGGGGCTGAGGAAGAAGCCCGGACCCTTCCTCCCTGGTGAGTTATCGGTGGATGGAAGAGCCACAGCCTGGTCAGCAACAGCAAACCCACACTGGGGGAGCCACAGATAAACCTTCAACACCTGCTTCTTAAGGCTGATGGACCCTGGAGTGCTTTGATCCAAGGGAGGGGATTTCCAACCCATCTTCTCGCCATTCCCTCCCGGGGGTCCCAGCTAAGGAGCTGAGGGGATTCGTGGGAGTCCTAGCAAACCAGCCTGGTGGTTGGGAGAGCATCCTGCTAGTGTGTGGGGCTAACAGATCTCTGGTTTTAGGGTCAGAAAAGAGTATTCCCCCCCAGATCAGCTTGGCAGAGGTTGCCGTGGATATATTTTGCCTTTCTTCCTCTGTCGAATGAGGGGTAGATCAGTTCCCAGGGAAAAAAAGCTGGGAACCAAAACCAAAACAATTCAGCCTAATTTTTTTTTCTTAATTTCTGGGAATCTAATGTTTTCCAGCCCATATATTTTCATTTCCAGTTTGGTTCTTTTTGGTTTTCCAGTTAAAACTGCAACTCTTCAAAAAGCAGAGTGACATGTCATGGGGAAGCATTCATTTTGCCACAAGCCAAGCCTTCTGGGGTGGAAAAAGGAGTTTCAAAGGCCAACTTTTGACCAGTGTACCAGTCTAGCTGTGTTGGTGACCAACATCTGCCTCCTCACACACCTCCAGAGCTGCCTGTGCCAGGCTCACAAGGTGCCAGCATCCTCCCTCCACCCATGGCAGGGACACACATACCCTCCTTACCGTCCCCCCGGCATCATTCAATGCTAATTCATAGAATCACAGAATGGTTTGGGTTGGAAGGGACTTTAGAGATCATCCAGTTCCACCCCCTGTCATGGGCAGGGACACCTCCCACCAGCCCAGGTTGCTCAAAGCGTCATCCAGCCTGGCCTTGAACCCCTCCAGGAATGGGGCATCCACAGCTTCCCTGGGCAACCTGGGCCAGTGTCCCACCACCCTCACCATAAAGAATTTCTTCCTTATTAAAGAATAAATAATTTCTTCCTTATTCTTCCTAATTAAAGCAGCCCAGGTGAGAACAGCTCCATACTTCAAAGCAGATCTCAAAAACTTCCTCTGCAGACTTAGCCTGACACAGAAAAACACATTGCTTAAAAACCACCTAGATCCCCAAACGCTCTCCAGAGCACCTGGACAACTAAGCAGAGGTCCCACCCAGCAGGATGGAGAACACACACCCATCCAGCCCCAAGACCCTCGCTTCACCGCTGTCCTCTTGACCAAGAGCTGCCTTATGAGCAGCACTGAATTCACATCAGCCTTCACGTAGGAGCAGATTGAGTTTTCCAGCCAAGCTGATAAAAATGAAAAATGGTTTTCATATGCCTGGACTCTGTATTTCCCCATAAATAAGGCAGGGATGGAAATTGGGGGAAGGGGGTTGTCAGAGTGGTAGGTCATCCGTCAAAGCCACACCGAGAACGTTGATCTAACCCTTCTCCAGGAAAGCATCTCTATTTAGGAAAACCAGCAGGCGCATCTCTAGTCCCTTTGAAGCCACTGGGAACTGAGGGCCAGGCAGTTTAAAGATATCTAAAAGCCTAAAGGAACAGATAAGACCCAGATACCAGCTGGTAGAACCCAGACCCTTGGAAGGTGTTTAGGCACTCGAGGGTTTTTAATGGAAATTAAGAGCTTACATACTTTTGTGGATAGGGTCTTGAAGTGCACACGTGCCTTAAAAATCCTGAAAAGAAGCGACTCAGGCACACACATTGTACATCACGGCTTGAAAACCTTCATGTTATCATAGAAAACCACCTGCAAGGGAAAACCCAGCCTCCAGCTCGGCTGCAGCACGAGATCAGCATCATTTTATTAATGCAATAATAATGCAATAATAATATCTCCGCTCTAGACATCCCCCAAAATCCTCCCCCAGATCCTCCCTGGCCATCTCAGGACAACCACGGACCCACGCTTGTCGTGCATCACCCCCAGCCTCCCTCCTCTCCTTCCCCTCGTTGTAACTCTGCCTGGAGCTGTTTGACCAGACGTGCCTAAAAACACGGAGAAGCCAAACTGCCGCACTCCACCTCTAACACCAACAAAACCACAAGCAGCACGGAGCTTCCCCGATCCTCCGAGAAGACATTTCCTATTCCTGCCTGCAGCCCTACTACTGCCTTTCTCACATCAATGCCCTGACTATGGTTGCTTGAAAAGTTTCCATCTAAACAGTTTTTAGCAGGTCATTTTTCAGTGAAAGGCAACTTTTTAATAAAAAAAAAAATAAATAGAAAACCTCTTTTTGTGGAAATTTGCCTGACGTCTAAAATGTCAAAAAACCTAGAAAAACATCAAGTTTTGGCCTCAAGCTGCAAAAAATCTTGGTTTTAACCAAAAAATGCAATTTTCAAGTTTTTTTAGTGAAAATTAAAGAAAACTTCCAGAGACAATAAATTCTCTTGCTTTCATTAAAAATGTTTGTGGTGTAATGGCTGCACGCTGATTTTCAAAAGCCCACCTCAAGAGACGATTAACAAAATTAAATAGTCACTACATGAAAGGGGAGGAAATGGTCTGGATTATAACCTGACGACGGAGCAAAGGTAAAGGCTTCATTCTCAGCCTGATGGTATGTTCCAGGCATCCCACAGCTCTGCTTCGAGATTTACGTATTTATCAGTGATGAAATATATTTAAATATATTTATCAGTGCTGAAAAATGAAGCAGTAACACCCACAGGTGACACAAGCCCGTGGAGGCTCGGTGTCCCATCACCCCGACCACAGGCTGTCCCTTTGGAGGGCTGTGGGTGCCATCGGGGGGGACACAGCTCCAGCCCTGCCGCTGGCTCCTGGGAGCAGTTTGTGCATCACCCAGTGGAGATGCCCAACCTGGTCTTTGCTTTGGTCCCACGGGAGCGTTGAGCTGTGGCTCCATCACCCCATGGCACTAGGAAACCTTTGGTGGCACAAGGTTTTGCGTGGTGGAGAGACCCCATCCTATGCTCCCGATGGGCACCCCACCATGCCAAATGCAAACACCCGGCGCCAATGGTGGTGCCACAGCCCATCTGGGAAGTTCACTGCCATCCCCCGGCGTGGGACCAGGGGAGCCGCACACCACGGTGGCTCTGCTCTGAGCCGCCGCACCCAGATGGGTTACAAGTGAACATGAACTCTCCCTCCCCATCTGGAGCCCATGTACAGCAAGTGGCAAGATTTATATTGTGCTGAAGCATTCCACAGTTTTGAGCACAGAAATGATTGAACTCCAGATGTTAACAAGATGCAGGTCCCTTTTTTTATTATTAAAAACGTGATTTCTTGTTTTGCTCATGACAAAACCCATCAGATTAACTTATTAGGAGCGGAACTGCCATCAGGCTGGTGGAAGCAAAGACTGCTTCGGCTACCCGAGCGCTCACTGGAGCACACAGGAATACCGGGGCTTCTCCAGAGCAGAGCTGTGTCCAGCCACTCCAAAGGCAGGACAAGGGTGACCTTGCTCCATGCCCACTGGCAATGCAGGGATGTTGGCGAGTTCTCGTGCCTCAGTTTCCCCATCCCTTGGGCAAAGGTGAGTCAGAGGTGGAGGGGAAAGCCCTGAGCAAACACTCTGCAGCCTCATCCACACTTCAGAGCCCTAAAGCATCACAAACATTCACTTCTCATCAGAAAGGACCCAAATTTCCAAATACCTCTGAAAGTCCTCAATGCTCTTCTCGGTGCAGCTCTGCTGGGAACATCCCCCGGCAGCGCGGGGAGTGGCACAGCCAACATCTGTATCGCAGAGCACGGGCTGGGGGCCTGCCTGGAGCTGTCACATCTTCACTGCTTTATCACAGGAACTTCATCACGAGGCTCACAACACACAAGTCTTTGCACCACGAGATCAAACAGGTACGGGATGGCATGGCAGCCTGCTGTCACACCACGGCCCCCAGCAGCTCGCGCCGCTCCGTGCTGTGAAGAGAAAAACACGATGAAGCTGCATAATGGAGGGGACCCACGTACACATGTCCTGATGTTGTACAGCCAGAGCAGCTCCGGGAACCCACCAGTGCAAAGCCAGCCTTGCCTGCTGATCCCCAGGAGGCACAGCACCCTTCAGGACCCACAACATCCTTTGGGACCCCCACATTTCCATGTCCCCATAGCACACATCAGCTCTGAGGAGAGGCACATCTGTCTGCTCCGAGGGCGAGAAACATTTCCAGGGAGGGCAAACGTCCCACTTGGCCAGGCTGAGCTGGGGACAAGCTGGAGCAACGCGGCTTCTGCACACCCAGCACACATGACCGTCCTCCCCAGCATGGATGGAGGGGCTAGAGGGTAGAATAGCAGAAGCTGCAAATGTCAGGACTGCTTCTGCCTTGAAACTCCTGGCATTTACCGTGCGGCCCCCGGGGACTGATGTGCTGAAGAAAGTTGGCACCTCAAAGCTCTCCTTGCTCCAGGTGTCTCTGGCTTCAGCGGGGGTTCGCTGTGGACCAGGCAGGGCTGTTACAGCTTACCTGTTTTGGCATTTTTGGCTGCTCCACCCAAGAAAAGACACTGCCCTGTCCCTCTCCCACCCTGTGACCCCCTTTTCCTCCTGACCTGGTGCAGGGCACACAGCTGCTCTTCTACCAGCAGGACCCCAATTGCCCTCCCAGGACACCTGCCTCGAGGTCAGGAGCTCTCTGCCAGCATCTCCAGAACAGACCCCCCAGCCCAACACCAAGATCCACCTTCCTCTACAGCCAGGGCTCAGGAAAAGCTTCTGCAGAGCAACAAAATATTTATTCACCCAAAGGGCTCTGAGCCTGGGTTCCGGGTGTCCCCAGCCCCGCAGAGCCACCCTGGGGGAGCCGGGTGATGGGGCGCTGCCCCAGGGGAACCCTGCCCATTTCCTTAGTGGTGCTGGATGCTTGCAACCTGCCTCCATCACCCTTTCCTTCACCTCTTCCTCTGATTTAATGCCCCATCCCTGGGCAGGGCCCTGGGGGGGTGCCCTACTCCCTCTTTAATTTCCTCAAATTAAACAAATATGAAACTTTTTATTCCCAGAACAAGAAAATCAGGTGGAAGGAAAGCTGTGCTCTTCTGCTTTTTGGAGAAAAGATCTCACAAACCTTTAATCCTCTTCCCTTCCCCAAAATACATTTATCATTGTTGGGGACGAAAAGTCTAGGTGTAAATGCAATGGGGCAGCGCGGCTCTGGGAGAAACATCTCCGATCAGCCCAGTATTCACCATCTCCCCTGGGAACAGCCGGTGGATTTGCCTGTGGAGAACAGGTCCTGCCAGCCCCTTGTCCCCTCCGCCCCTCCCTGGCAAGGGCAAGCTGCCCAGTGTTCTGGGGCTCTGCAGCATCTGGGATTCACGAGCTCCCGGCTCTGCTGACACGATAATTTCTCCACCCCCCCTGCTCTTGGCACGGTGTGTTCAGCTCAAACACACTTCAAAGAGGCGGCTCTGCAGCAAGAATGTTTCAAAAAAATATAATATTTCCATCTGTTATTCCAATAGTATATGCTGCGGGAGTCCTCACGGACTATTTGCCTTTCTTTGCTCCTATAAAATATAAAAAATATTCAATTAGCGAGCCCTCAGGGCTGGCAGCGATGCTCTAACCCTGCAGCATCCTGCAGGTCCACTCCACACACCTTAACACTTCCCCAGGGAGGAAGGTGCAGGCAGGGTGAAGCTTTTTCTTAAAGACAGCAAAGTCCCCTTGATTCTGCAACTTTATTTTCCCCTTGAGAGCAAACAGCACCTGCAGAATGCTGATGGGATGCCCTGGAGGCAGAGCAGCCCAGCATCACTTCCCAGCCCCGGCAGCACCCAGGGACTGATGCTGCAGGGCACGAGCTCCCAGGCATTGGTTGTAGATAAATGCCAAGTTGTCAGGCCAGCCTGCCCCTCGGTGGGGACATCCCCAGCATCGCTCTGCTCACCGCCTCCCATTTCTCACAAAGCTCATGGGAGCCTTAAACCTCTGCCTCGCTGGCAGGTGGGGCAAATGTAGAAGCAAATTATGGGGTGGAAAAGGGAAAAAACAGGCAGAAAGGGTGTTTGGAAAACTCATTTTCTTGGGAAAGCAGACTAGAAACACAGGGTAACGCAGGGAGCTGTGAGCCTCCAGCATGAGCATGGACACAACGCCCTGTTTTAACCCATCTTGGGCAGGTCAAACCTCAGAGGCAGCAGAAGCTGCATGCTCCTTCCGTGGGTTGGAGACATCCTAAGGACACTGCTGTGCTGGAGCTTCTCCCCTTGTTTTTCATTGGGTCCAAGAGGATTTCCTAAACGTGCAGGTGAAGCAGAGGTGCCTTCCCATGGAAGCAAGGGCTCCTCCATCCCCTCCTTGCCCCCGCTGCTGGCGAGGACACCCAGAGCCTGTTATCATGGCCACCTGAAGAACCCAGCCCTACCGGGAAGGTCTCTGCTAGACAAGCAAAGCCTCAGCACCCCAGGGACAGGTGGTTAAACTGCACACAAGCTCACTCCGTACCCTCCACATCACTTTTGGGCAAGGTGTCCTAACGGATGGGATGCTTGGACGGACGGTGCTTGCCTCAGTCGTTGGCTCTATCCCACATCCAGGAAAACCAAGGGGAGCAGCAGCTTTCCCAAGCTCCCCAGCAGATCAGTCCCATCCAGCTGCTGAGGCTGTGGCCAGGTTACCGCAACAGCTGTCCCACCACAGGTCCCTGCTGGGTCACTTCAGCACAGCCATCGGGAGACTCTTCCTCCAGACCCATCTCAATAGAGCAAGTTTTTCAAACGCAGAGATTCAAAGCTTCACAACCTAGGTATACAAGACCTGAGCCCTCCTTGTTTCCCCTCCTGTGACCCAAGGTTTCATACCGCTAAGACAGCAAAGGCTTCTCAGCCCCTTCGGAGAGATGATAACTTCCATTTGCGAGCCACAGCCAGAACAAAATGAGTCTTTATTTTTATATGGCCCATTATAAGTCATTATTTAGTGCTCCCAGGTGCCCTATATCATCAAAGGCACATTCCTTAATAAGCAGCCAGCGGAGGCTGCACTGCTGTCATCCCGTGCACAGAGGAGTGGGAGAGATCCCGAGAGTAGCTCCAGCCCCCAGGTCTCATCTCCTTTAAGCCCTCGTGAGCCCAGGGGAAGGTTGTGCCCCATCCCCGCACAGACATCCCGTCACACACATCCAAACGAGAGGTGCAGGATTATTTTCCATCCCCCAGCTCTGCAACCCAAAGCGTAACCCAATCTACTCAGCTGGAAACGGAGCTTTTATTGCATCCTGAGTCATTTAGAGTTCCTTTTTATAAAACCAATATTCTTCTCCCCCTTCCCAGATTTAACAAGCTCCTGAATGTCTGCTCTCCTGACGTACCAAACCTTTCCAGTGTCCCTGACATCCTTCCCCATCAGACATGATGGGAAGCAGCATCTCATTGGGGCTGCTCCATGGGTACCACACCACAGCAATCCCTGCTTCCCTTCATTGCACCTCGAGGATGATGCCAACTTTAAAACAGTCCCACGGCGATGGCAGGATGAGGCCATCGTGCTCCGTGGCAATATCCCCTGCCTATGGCACATCTCTCCACACCCTCCCTTGCAGTGGAAAACTGCCTTGAGAGCTCAAAGTCCTTGAGACAGGTAAAACAAAAAAAGACCCAAAATTACACAATGTTGGTTGTTTCAGGCACTGTGAAAGGTGTGGTGGCTATTGGGGGGTTTCTCAGTGCTCAAGGTAAGGAGGAAAGAGGGCACCAAGTAGAGCTGGCAGCCTACAGACCCCAGTTATTATTTTTAAAATGAGAGCTCAGATTTTTTTCAGCATATGAAATCCATCATGCCTTTAGCCACATAAATAGATCAAGGAGTCTGGATACTTGAAGTCCCTTTGCTCAGCTCAGTAATAGAGAGAAGTATTGCACAGTGGCACATATAGGGAGTTTGCAATGTAAAGTGGCCCCCATTCAATAATTATGTCAGCATTTGTTGTAACGGTAATCAGTAACAGTTAATATAACTTACTGTAAATACCAGATTGCTCTTTAATAGTGCTAATACGCAACCTATAAAACATATGTTGGTGTAATTATACTGATAAGTTCCCAATCAGCAATGAACAAAGATAAAAACTGTCCACAGATCCTTACACAACATTGAAAAGATTCCAGCAGCCCAAAGTAAAAACTTGCAGAGGGTCTCTGGAGGCAGAGCAGAGCACAGCTCGGAGGGGAAGGTGGTCACTGGCTGCAGAACAGGAGCAATAAGGACTCAATCTCCACCCTGCCAGGCCAGCCTTTGCCTCCGCTCCACATGCCTTACGCCAGCCTCCTGAACCCATGGGCAACGGGGGGAGCATCCCACCGCCCACCCCGAGGCAGCACCCTTTGTGCACCTTTGTCCTGAAAGCACCTGCTCTGCTGGTACATACAGGGACCCAGATGGATTTCCCGTAGGGCTGGGAAACTCCCCGGTGTAAGGATGGAGAAAGCTGTCTTACACCAAGACGCATTTCCACAAACTTAATATTTAAATTAAATAATTAAATAAGTGAGCACTGAAAACACCCCACCAGCGCTATTTGCAAGCCCAGGGTGAGTCTGGTTGAATACTTGGGGCTGAAATATAAGCAAAGGGATTCCTCAAGGCATTTTTTTTTAATTGCTATATTTTAAAGGGTAAACACATCACTCAGAAGGGACAGCTTGCTCTCTCTGGCAAGAGCTGAGGCTGCCTCATTTCCCTGCAGCTTCCCTGACCTCCACCAGCTGCAGATCCTGGACAGTCCCTTCCTGGGGCAAAGAGGGTAGCGAAAGAAGAGCAAACACCAAAAATCATCCTGCTGCAGGACCCCTGCAGCTCGGGAGGCTGTCACATCCCAGCAACTTCTCTCCAAACTTTTTGACACTTTTTCCACAACCATGGCAGACTCACATGGAATAGCCAGTAAAGAAATGGGGCAGAAACCAGGCAGTGCTCCCAGCCCAGTACCCAGCCCCACCGGGACACAATGGGAGTCATCTGCGAGGAATTAGAAAATATAAACACTCCCAACAGAACTGGGGTTCCTATACTCAGTGAGACCTTAATGGGCTTTTCTTCAGCCAGAAAAAAAAAAAAATTCTTACTACAGTGATAAATTACTAGCCCTTTTTTTCCTAAACCAGCATGAAACATCACAATGGAAAAATGACAAAAGCAGAAACATGCCCATTTTTGGCAGCACTGGCATGGAGGAGGACAGGGGTGAGGGACCAAGAGCCAGCTCAGCGTGTGGAGGGGACAGAACTGCCCCAGCTCTGCTCTGCCCTAGTGCCCCCATCACCCATGGGTACAGCAGCCAGCATGTGTCCAAGACAGCAGTGACTCAGCTCCAGCAGAGCCCAGCACAGCTTGTGGCTTCTCTGCTGGCTAATATAGATGAGCTGGGCTCAGGAGCCCCTGCCCTGCACAAAACCAGCCTCCCACATCTCTGCAAACTGCAGCCCTCAAAAAGCAGACAGCAACCCCACAGTGCTGGAGAAACCAGGTTAATAAAACTGGAGCCTGCTGTAGGATAAGATTGGCCTCACTTTCTCATGGGGCAGAGGGGGAGAGGCTGCAGGTGGGGCTGGGAGCTGTCACAGCCTGGACAAATGCCTCCACGCACATCCCTGCCCACCCCAACATCACCCCACACGTTTGTGTGAAATTGCCCGTGCATGAGATCGATGGAAACTAGGAAGGAGATGCTGTGGTTTGGCTCCCACGGGGAACCAAAGTGTGATCTTCCCTTGCCCCAAAACAAGTCAGAAATCCATGAAACAGCCTTTCTTGTGGGTTCTTCTGGCAGCAGAAGGGCTGGACAAGACCTGGAGTAAGATGACACAGGGCCATAAACCATGTCAGAGCTGCAGCCACATGACACGAGGCTCTGCGCTGGGCGCTCCAGCCTGACCACAGCCCCAGTCAGCTCATCTCCACCGACCTGCCTCCAGCACACTCCCAGCTTTGGCCATGGCAGCCCAGCACCATTAACTACCTCCAGCCCGAAGGAGGGCTCAGCATCTTCCAGACCAAGTGTTCACACTTGTGCTATTTTTGGGGGGCATCTCTGTTTTCAGGTGTGGGCACCAGCCCTCCCCAGCACCCAAAGCAGCAGAGATACAAGAAATGGCCTCAAGTTGCACTGGAGGAGGTTTAGGCTGGATATTAGAAAAAATTTCTTCACCGAAAGAGTGATGAAACATTGGAACAAGCTGCCCAGGGAAGTGGTGGAGTCACCATCCCTGGATGCGTTCAAGAAACGTGTAGATGTGGTGCTTTGGGACATGGTTTAGTGGGTTGGGTGGTGTTGGGTTGATGGTTGGACTTGATGATCCTGGAGGTATTTCCAACCTTAATAGTTCTATGAACAAATCCCACACAGCCCAACCAAACACCAGCCATCCCCCAAAAAAAGCACATGGTGAACCAAACCCACCCCCTACAAACCGCTCTCCCATCAAGGCAAGTCTCATGCGGGGTCCTCAATTATCGCCAGTCCCATGTGTGAAGTGACAAGAGCATTTAATGCCTGGTCTTTGGGGCTTCACGCAAACGAAGAGAACAAATGACTGCCGGAGGAGATATGGTTTGCATCATTTAATCACCATTTCCAATAAAACGGTACAAGCAGCTCTGCGGAGGGTAAGACAGCCGAGTTCAGCAGATTTTATCAATAACATCGCAGGATCCCTACTGCGCGGCTAAGAGAGTTGCCATGGTTATTATGACAGATTTACTATCATTGTAACTTAATGCACCATAATAAGTATCTGCATAGTTATTATTGTTTTACAATGATAACTATAATTCAACCACAGCTTTATGACTAAATTTGTAACATTACTACAATGTTCTGGGAAGAATTGGAAGCAGGATAATTCACATGCTTTCTCAGAATATAGAAAGAAAAAAAAAGATCCTGGTCGGTGCCTTTCTTTCCTTTTTGATTGCTTCTTTGAGAACAATTTTTGTGGTTTGGTTACTGTTGGTTTGGGAGAGGGTGCTCTGTCAGAGTCAATGCACAGAGGTAGCTGAAAAATGGGATTTTTCCACTGCAAAAATTGATCCTGGGGAAAAAAAAAATAATCCCCCAAAGTCTTTCAACATAAAGTTGCTAAAAAAAATCCCCAAGTGTTGCCAATTGGGAAACAGATACAAAGCACTGGCAAGATGAACAAAACCACTCAGGTTTTCTTCAAAAAGAATGACCAGATCATCAAAAACATCGCTGAAAGTGACCCTGGTAACCAGTTGAAACAAAGCACTGCGGGAAAAAAAAGTCTCCAGCAGCCAGAGGACAGAGCCAGCCTCATTCGAGCCACACACCCTGCGCTCCAGCAGCCTGGAGAAGGCTCCCCACCACCTTGGAGCTGGCACAAATGGTGCAGAGCAAAGCCAAGCGCCTTCTCCCAGCTCCGTGGCTGCAGCCCCACAACCTGCCCCATTGCAGAGCCCAGCCCCAGCCCACCCCAAGCTCCTGGCAGCCCCACGGTGAGACTGTCCCCATGCAACAACTCGGCAATCTCAATGTACCACCAAAAGAACTTAAAACTGGGCTTACTGGTGGATTAGCCTGTTCAGACATGGAGTGATTACAGGAATCAAAGCTTCAGACAAGGACTTTTGGGCAGTTCCCAGGGCATAGGACCCACAAAGGGGCTCCCTACACCTGCACCCCCAGGATGGGGAACAAGTCCCACCTGGGCTGGAGCCACTCAGACAGCTAGTCCCCAGGGGAAAAGCAAAAAAAGAATCTGAGTCTGAAATACTGGGTTTCCAGCTGGCTCCCTCACATCCTCCTCCCAGAGCTCTCCTGTTGAGGACTTAGCTCCTTCTTGGGTTTCACAGCAAGTGCAACGCTGCCAATTACCCTGCGAGTCTATGGGAGGTCTGGGGGGTTTGTCCCTCTTTCATTCTGCCCATGCAGCCCATTTCCCTGGGGATGGTTAATCCTCCCTGCACACCAAAGGCACCTCCCCTGCCTGGGCAGATTAAACAGAAAAGGGGCATTTCCCAGCCCCTTCTCAATATCCACTGGGCAAGGATCCTGAGTTTTTCCAAGGAAGGTGAACCAGCCTGTGCCACCCCTCTGGCTCCCACAGCAGGTCCCCACCTCACACCTCCTGCAGACACCCCAGACTCGCCCTACTGTCCCAGTTTCCCATTGTATGTCAGTCTCTAAGCCCCACTAACACAGTGTGGACGACTTGCAGCATTTTGCTGACCAGGAGCTTCTCAGAGGCAGCTTCACTCAGCTCTCTGTGCTCTGGGAACCTTTTGGGTTCCCACCTCTATTGCTTTCCTGAGTGATTTGTGTTTTTTATCCTCCCATTTTCCTCATCCTGATTTGATCAGGAATGGAGGTTCCCATAGTCCCCCATCCTGCAGGATGGGACACCAGAGAGGACAACCCTCACCCCGTAGCATCCCAGTGCTCCTTCCCAGGGCTCCTCAGACAACAAGCTCTTCCTCCAGAGGGACTTCAGAAATGTCCCCTTCTGCATGGGGAGCCCTAGACCTTCCCCACATCAGAGGGAGAAGGTGGGAACACTGGTGGAGGCAGGACTGATGCTCACATCGAGGCCGGGTGCTCCTTCCCAGCGGCGATGTGTGTCAGAGCGGGCTTACATCATGCTCCCCCGCTGCCACCACCTCCTGCTCCCATGGCTGATATATGAGAGTAGATATAGGAAAATCTACTCATAAAATTAATGGAGGCTGCATGAACTCACAGATCATAAACTCAGAGGGGTTTGCAGCTTGCCTTTCGGGGAGTGGGGGGGAGGGGAGGGCTCAGAGGCAATTTAACAGAGGGGACTAATTCACAGCAGCTGTCCCATCACATCCCGCACCCCCTCCCCACACTGGGGAGGATTTAGGGGGAACATAGCACTGAAGTCTCACAAACACAGCGCTGGAGCTGGCATCTGTCAGCTTGAGGTCAGAGCCGGCATGGCTGAGACGCTCGGTCTGCTCCCAGCCGAGGGACTGTGGCCAAGCCGTGCTCTCAGAGACAGGCCTCCTGCCCAGAGCATCCATCACAGACACTGAACGCCAAAGCATGAGCAGATCCATCCTGTGCTCTGGGGGCTGCAGACAACACGACATCTCTTGGGTGCGGGTGTGCAGGGCAGAGGGTCTCCCTGGGGTGGCGAAGAGGACTGTGCCACAGTCCAGCAAGATGGACCCATGTTCCCCAACACACCAAGCACTAGGGCAAGGCTGATGGTGCTCCTCTCCAGCCTAGCTCAGGAATCTCCATCTGAAACCTTTTTGGTATAATCAAGGATAGCTGGGACCAACCCTCCACCATTGGCTTCCCAACACATCCTTAAATCTTGCCCATGGACCCCACTGCTGATGGCCACCGGCTCCCACAGAGCACACACCAGACCCAGGAGCTGGTTTTTCTCTTCATCCCATCCACAACCCAACCCCAGCACTGAAGACCCTTGCCCTGAACCACCTCCATGCAGACCTTCACCCCCTCCCCAGCACCAGCAAGGCCAGTCCCTGCTTCCAGGCACCACCACTCCATACAGGGCTATTCCACGCACATCGTGCCATGTGGAGTTACCTGGGCTTCCCATGGCAAGCTGGAAAAATCTTCCCCCACACCCCCTTTCTCTCCAAAACATTGGTTTACTCTGCCTTGGGAAGGGCCCCTCCCCATGGATGGAGCAGATCCCCATGCATCCACCTGCCCAAGGCAGAGGGGAGGAAGAGGAGGAGGAAGCCCTTTCCCACACCAAGGCAGCTGAGGACTGTCCAGGCACTGAGACCTCCCTCAGTCACCAGCCTTCAGGGGGGAACACTGTCCTCTCCAATCCCCTAAACAGCCGCTCAGCCTGGCCCTGCTCAGGTTTTTTCTCAATGCCAAATACAGTTTTTTGCTCTTTTCTGCAAAAAAAGCATCTTGGCACCCAGCTGCTGCCCAGCAGCTCCAGCAGCCATGACTCACAGACTCTGACCTAACCTCAAGGCTCCCGCTTGCCTCCTCCACTGACTCAGGCAATGATGAGCACCAGCCCCAGCACCTTTCAAGTGGTTTGGAGATCCAGCCAAGGCACCAAAGCAAAGGGAACGAGGCACCACGCTTGCTGAAGCACCCAGCCAGCTGTCAGCTCCACAGGCTCAGTGCCGAGGCACCGTCTGGTCACTGGCAATCAGCGATGGGGTCCAGGCACATCACCCCATACACTTTCTGTCTCTCCTGCAGGCAGCTGTCCCCTTCAGTGCACCCCCACTTCACGTACCTGCATCCTCAAGGCACTGTTGGACCAGCCCCTGCGAGGAGTGCCCCTTCTGCATCCTCCCTGGCTGGTGGAGGGGGCTTTCAAATGAGAGCATCTCTAATATCCTCTTCCAGAAGGGCAGAGCCCACAAGGTGACACTGGAAATAACCCATACACTCCCTAAATGAGGTGCTCCCCTCCCTGGGTACAGCCCTCCTCACCCCATCCTCCCCCAGCTCCCCCCATTGCTGTACCCAGGGGAGGGTGAGCCCTCCTCCCTCTCCTTTTATAGCATCCCTCAGGTGGCTCCATCAGCCTCTCCCTGCCCCCCCAACCATCCTGCTGCCAACCCCACCTGCTTCGCAGGGAGTTGATTTACTCCCCAGGTGGACTTCATTCTGATGGAACCCCTGGGGCAGGGGCCTGCCCTGCTGCCCATGGTCCCAAAAGATCACAGGTGAAATGGAGCAGGGCAGAGCTAGCGCTGAACCGAAGCTGGTGTTTGAACAGACAGACTTGCCCCCTCCTCAGATAAGATCCAGAAAGCTCCGAGACATGTTCCCCAAACCTCTACCCTCTCTACTCGCAGGCACCCATGGGAAGGGGGGAGCCGTGCTGCCTCTCGGCCCTGGACAGCAGTGAAATCGGTGGAAAGAGGGAGACATCTGTTCCCCATCCAGCAAGCAGTGTCTTCCTGATCTGCCTCTTAAAAATTACAAGGCAATTTGGAGTTTCTATTTTGTACTTTTGATTTGCCCAAACACCTGAAACATGAGCTCTCAATCCAGGATCAAAGGCTCTCTCTGGAGCAACACAGACGGCTATATCCACCGCCGTATTTATGCATGATTAGGAACGCCTGCATTGGAGAGGGGATTTGGCATGGGTGTGTGTGCTGCAAAACCTGAAACTCCATCTCCTCCAGAGAGGGAGAAGGGAGGGAGCCAGGGGGGTGATGTCCCGGCAGGTCAGGGTTAGCGCCAATCCCTTCGGCGATGCCATGCAGAGAGGGTGGCTCGCCTGTGTCACTTGTCCCCTATCACTCCTGCCTAGGTCCCATCCCTGCCCGTAGGACTGGGACCTCTCTGCCAGGTGGGATCTCTCGTCCATGCTTTGCTCCGTCTCTGGGGGTGGCTGGGTGGGTGGACAGAAAGGACGCAACCCTGGACGCAAAGGAACGCCACGATGTGGGTGCAATCCTGGTGCTGTGGCAGGAAAGGTGCTGGGGATGATACCAAGCCAAGCAAAGGGTTAATGGTAATTAGCAAAAGTCATTAATGAGCTGGAGGGGAGGGGTCTTCCCAAGCTCCTTCAGTCCAATGAAGAACTCCTGGAAGCAGCCATGTGCCTGCTCCCTCCTGGGAACAGAGACGAGTGGCTGCAGGCAGGGGCTGCCACGCTTCCCAGTGAACGTGCCGTGGGGAACGTGGGCGCTGGAGCCGGAGCAGAGGCTGGGCTGGATGGCAGCCCTGGCCCTGAAGCTCCATGGTGCGATGGGCTCTGTCCCCATGGCCCATCATGCTCTGGGGGTGTCTGGTTTCCATGTGGAGCATCTGAAGGATGGTGGCTTTGCTCTCATTATCTCTCCTTGCCATCCCTCCCATCCCATTCCTCCCTGGGGACTCTCACCAGCCTCCCCAGCACAGCCCACTGCAGGAGGGCTGAACTCCCCCAGAGCCTGGGCTGGGATTTTCACAGGAATGAAAGCAAAGAAAAATCACCAGTGAGTGTTCACCGGGGACAAGCGTGAGCTGGACAACTTGTCCTACTTTGAAAAATCCCAGACCCTGGACTCCTGGGGGCTTGGATTTTACATCATCTAAACTGGAAGAGGTTCAGGCTTGTGAACTGACGTGACCAGACCCCCATTCCCGTAAACGAGCGAGGCTGTGTTGCCGTTGATAACCAATTCTAGTGGCAGAGTATCTGCCCTTGTCTGATACCACTGGGGTGAGGGACAGACCTGCTCCCTGGAGGGACCCTGGCTCCAGATCTGTGTCTCACATGGGTTTCTGCTTCTCACCACCATAAACTGCTTCAGAAGAACAGGATGGAGTTCCCAGGGGAAGGGAATAGTAGGCAGAGCACGTCTTTTTATTGGGAAAGCCAGCAGAAAAATCAGGAGGATGTAAAGAAGCCTGCCCTTACGCAGGTAGCAGCCAGAAAACATCCAGACGTGTCAGGCTGAGGAGTGCTTTCCCCTTCCTCTCTTCTTCTTTCAAATCAATTCAAAACATAGGGAAATGCAATAAAATGCCAGATGCCTCTGCCTTATGGACATAATCATTTTTAGAGAATGTGTAATGAATCAGCTTAAGTCAGAGTTCCCTTAGCCTAAGGCTGGATACCCCTAACTCTGCCCTGCTAGGTGAAAGCCTCCCTCTGGGCTACTCACTGTTCGTAATGAACGTATGGTCAACTTTCGTTGTGCTGAGGTGTAAATCAGTGCTAACGAAGGGTACGTTAGGTGGGTAATGCATGACAGGGCCATCCTAGAGCCACCTCCCCAAAAATCAGCCATCCCACAGCGATCCGCTCCCTGCTGCCAAGGGAGACAGCAGCAAGTTACCCCATCGCTCCTAAATGTGACCCCCAGGCCGGGCAGGGACAACCGAACCGATGATGTCTCCTTGAAGTCTTTAACCTTTAAGCAAGTCGAGCTGATGAAGACAAGTCCCACCTCCCCATCGTACCACATCTCCATTTATAATCAAGAAACGTTCATTAAATCAGTCTGAAAGTACACGTGACACAACCCCAGTGCTCCTTTATTGGGAAGTTTGTTGGTTTTGGGTTTTTTCTTTTTTGCCACAGTTTCTTCACATGTTGAGGGACCTTCTGAGAAGTGCTAGGAAAAGGTGCCCAAGAGCTTTGCAAATCACGGTGTGCTCCTGCCCTGCCAGTTCACAGGCATTTTGCACTGGGAATGAGCTGGGAAGTAAATTTGCCACAAATATTTGCAGCAAATTATAAAGTCTTGGAAAAAGCAGATTTCGGTTCTACTGAGAAGTTGCTGTTTTGACAGATGTTTTAAATATTTTTTTAAGAATTTTATTTTTTTTATTGAAACTGAAGGAGGTCCTGAAACCAAAGACTGGGCCAAGAAAAAACAACCTTAGAAACATTCAGCTTTGAAAATGTCTTAAGCAAAACGTTTCCCTTTTCCCCCCTCTTCCCCAATTCAACAATTTGGGGAACGGAGATGAATTCACAGAATTTCACCTTCTCTGAATCCGTCCTTTTCACCTGGAAAATGTTTTGACCGAGAAATGCCTTTCGTGCCCCATTGAGTCTAAGTCCTTTGAAAGCCCTACAGCAAATGGGTCTTCTACCTCCAGCATCCTGGTGTGGTTTCCATGTAAATTGTCTGAAACCAGAGATTTCCGGAAGGTCAGAGATTCTATAAAACCTGAAGGGGACCAGCTTAACCCATGCAGAGCAGTACCCAGGGCAATGGGTGTACCCATGCCCACCATCCCTGGGGCAAGGAACTGAGGACACATTTCCCCCCCCAAGCCCATCTCAGTGCCAGCTCTGGACCGGGCAGCTCAGCGGCCATATCCTGCACCCCCAGCTTGTCACCACAGTTTCTCATGCACTGCTTTGGGGGTTTGGGGTTCAATAAAAACTGAGAGGTGTCAGGACGAACGCGCCAGCTCCTAAGCATCCCGCGGTGCTGCGTCACCTCTGGCGCTCACTGCCCGCTCGGCAGTGCAGCACACGTGCTCACGAAAGGAAGCCTTTACAATCTGCCACTGGAAACTGCACGGTGTTATTCAGTGGGTAGCTGCTTCCCTTCAACGGGCCATAAAAATCCCATTTGGAAATGCAATTGCCTTGCTCCCCTCCTGCATCACACCGCTGTTTCGAGCAGGCGCGTCCGACACATTAAAACATGCAAACAGGACCAGGAGCTACTGAACCTTAAAACAATTATTATTCTTCACAACCCGTACGCCTTCCAACACTAACATTATTCTAAGATGCAGGTAACATGTGACACACTTTCTTTTTCCCTGCAAAGTACAACACCCTTCCCTTCTTCTATCCCTCCTTCCCAAATATCAATCATCAGCAAAGACAAGGCAAATGAACTTTTAATCAATAACAGCTACTGTTTCTTGTACCGGGACTGTTTATGATTTAAAAGGGGAAAAAAAAAAATTAAATCAATCCTGATGTGAACATTTTCCCACTTGGAAAAACAGCCCAATCCTATATCAAAAGGTTGGGGGTTTTATATGTTTTTAAAAGGTTTAAAAGCTAAATTAATTTAAAATTGTTTTTACATATCTTGCGTATAGACAGAACCACATCATATGACGAGAAAGGGTGGTCCATGGTTTATGAATGTTCCCAGTAAGTACTTTAGCACCAGTCTGTCTGCTTTACACACATTTAATACTGTTGCCATCGAAAAATCAAGACTACTCTAACCACAGTGTGTCTGTCCAGGCGCTCTAGCTGGCAGTCTGTCCCCTTTCCATCCAGACCAGGTACAACAGACCGCTTCCGGAATGTCTGCATTCTAACTCCACTGTCTTCATACCAGCGGGCAGCATCCAGGGACTACCTGAGACTAAACGATGTTTTTTTGTCAAGAAAGCACCAAGAAAGAGCCCAGTTCTCCTGG
Organism: Pterocles orientalis; assembly: GCA_011057875.1. Classification (NCBI taxonomy): domain Eukaryota; kingdom Metazoa; phylum Chordata; class Aves; order Pterocliformes; family Pteroclidae; genus Pterocles; species Pterocles orientalis. The sequence continues at coordinate 396,163 of WKFP01015537.1, read as the reverse complement.
CTGGGTGTTCCCCAGTCGGGACAATGCTGAATAAATGTCCCAAGCAAAAAAAAAAAAAAAAAAAAAAAAAAAAAAAAAA